>PQVD01001474.1:105322-152084 GCA_003012265.1 Setaria equina
AAAAAAAAAAGAGCCTTAGAAAAGGATTTTCTTGTGGGAGCAAATAAAGCTATACCTGTGCCGTTGTTTCTAATATACCCGCACGTGTTTCGTTTGTGCTGAAATGGTAGAACAGAGTATTAAAAAACTGGTGCACTAAACCCAGCTTTTGATTTTTTTTTTGAACTAATTTAAAGGAAAATATTGGAAACAATTTCAAATTCATAATTAATAGACAACTCACTTAGAAACGTTGGAAGCGATAATATATAAATTGGATGCAACCAAAATGAAAATGAAATACTGAATATTTTCAGTTCTCTTTCAAAGGGAAAAACATACTTAATTCCATTGCTGGCAGATAAACAGAAACTATTTTTGCGGACAATGCTTTGCAGTCGATCTTTCAAGTCATTTGGAAAAGTCGCAAGCATTGAGGTGAAGTCACTAGCATTCAAATGGAACATGTCACATACCACCTTTTCGCTAATCTATAAAGAAGTCATGAGATTCAAAGAAAAATAAGTCAAAAATATCGAAGCCTAATACTTAAATGAAATATTAAAAAAAGGGAACTTTTATCTAATTGAAACTCTGGCAACATTTCAAACTAGAATTATATGGTGGTAAGCAGAAGATAACCTCATGAACTTTAAAAAAGGCCGATATCGCATGCTAAATTAGAGACAATAGGAATTTTCAAAAGAATGGAACATTAGGAAATTTTCTGCATGAAAGCAACAGGCAAGATTTGTCAAAATCAGAAATAATACTTACTACCACCAAACAACTGTTTTTCGGATCGTCTACCCATTGAAATATTTTACTAACTGCTTGTCGAACTTCACTCTGATTCATTGATGGAGCAGAATCCATCCCACGCATTAAATCATGTAGGTATATCAGCAGTCCATGTTTTATCTGCAAATCTTTATTCTAATTAAAGATTGAAGGTATCCAAAAAAGAATGAAGGGAAAATTTCATTACCGAACTGAGGGATCAAATATTCTTACAGTTAGGTAACTTGTAGTAGTAGAATATCTTTATACTCCATAAATATATTATCTTTTCGCTATGTAAAAGAGAATTATGAGGCTCAAATTGAAATAAATTAGAAAGATCAAAATAGGCTTAATAGATGGATGAAATACATTGAATTAAAAAGAAAAAAAATAATAATTCAATCTACGGTTAAAACATTATCACCTTAACGTTAACATTATTCCGCACCGGATCACGGATAAACTTGCACACTGCATGCAGTTGTTTTTCTGGATCAAAATTTAGCCGCACAGCTTCTGCCATGACTCGATATTTTTCCAAATTACTAGGCAAAACGTCCGTAGAACATTTGGCGACTAGTTTTGGTATCAACAAATTCAACCAGTCGTTCAACTCCTCATGATAACGACGCACCAGTGCTATCAATGTATCGGCAAGAGGTTGCAAAAGCTGAAATAAAGCAAGTACTATTCATATTGTGTCAAAAATAAAATTAAGTGGTGTCTGGAGTTATTTTGAAGTCATGCTGATTTTCTCTATAACCACTGAATAATACTTTAACTGATTTCAACACCTCAATGCTTTTAAAATTACCCACCTTATGAGCACCCTCTCCAATCAACGGATTTAAACGCTCTACGATTTTCTTCAAATCGATCGTATTAATTTGTTTGTCACTTGAAATAATAGTGAATAGTGCTTTCAACCCTTCCTTTTTCTCCGTAGTAGAGGATGAACCACAGCAAGAAAGTGCAGTTGCTAGTTCCATCGTCTCAAATCTGTTATAGCAATTTATTTGGATTTCACTGCTTTTCATTGAGTGGGAAAGTCACAAGAAAAGTTTACAAATATTTGAAAAACACTGAATTTCAGCTGGTTTTCTAAAACGAAATAATGAAAAGCAAATCTATTTTCACTTATCAATGAGAAAAAGTGAAGAAAAAACAGAAGAAAAAAAGTTTTGTGACAAACAAACCTAAACGAATCGCTGCTGACGGAAGCATGATCTTCTGAATCATCTATATGACTTCTCTAAAATTCCCGAATTAACTGATGTTAATAAAATAAATATCCAATAAATTAAACAACCCTAGACAGAATAAATCTATTACCGTTCGGCTTACTACTTGTGGTCGAGGAGGAGGAGCACGTGCAGGAAGACGAGAAGCAGGTGATGTACTTCGACTACCGGCTGAAAACTTTCAAATTATCATACACCACCTTTTATGTGATTGTAAGCAAAGTATACAGAAAAGAATTTGAACAATAAAACTAATACGTTCCATCTCCTACTTTCTTAATGGAAAAAAAAGAAAAAACATACGTTGAGATCTAACATAATTGGTTGGTGTTGGCGGTATGCGCCGCAAGGATGAAACAAATTTTTGCGATGATGAGGATAAACGTTGCGCTGCGTTTGTCCTCATTTGGGTGGCTATAAGCATTAAGAAATGCCATAAGCAGGTGATTATAAAGCATCAAAAATAACGTTCGGAAGCTAAAATTGTAAGTCATTTTTTTCTGCGCTCAAAGCGCTGTGATGACTAATCTTAAAAGGTTACATAGAAACTTCAAGAAATAAGATGATAAGAATAAGATTTTGTAACAATTCTAAAACTTACTTGAGGGGGTATCATTAACCTGCTGAAGTGGCCCGCTCCACTTGGGAGCTGCTCTTACAGCACGATTCGTAACACGCCTTACTGCTCCTGGATCTATATCGGATGTCGAACGCCCAGCGTAATATGAAGGACTTGCTACAATTTTCAGTCATTATTGGATATTAAGATGAAAAATCAAATTAAAATGAATAATATTCCATTTTAAGCAATAATTTTAAACCTACAGTAGATTTAGAGAATGAAAAAAAATGAGAAGATGAAGCGAAGAAACAGTACCTTTATGAAGCACATATGCTGCATTCCGCTGAGAAATAGGTAAAGCATCTCGTTCAGAAATGATTGATTGTGATGACGATGACTGTGAAACAAAACCAGACAATGTCCGTTGCCTCGATGGATCCAACGTCTACAAAATTTCACAAAATTCAATTCCCAAGACTTTTATGGCACTTAAAAACTATGTTGCTAAAAGTCCTAACTATTAATATAAATTTATTAATGTGTGATGTCTGAACATTTTTTTTTGCTCTTTCACACTCTTTAAAAGTGGTGTTTTTTGGCAGTCTAATCACACGAAAGAACTTGTCAATAGAAAGGTTTTGCAAGAGCTTTAGTAATATTAACCCAGGTTTTAATTAATAGTCGTTAACACTCACTTTATAAAGCATATCGGCTTGTTTTTTGTAATCTTGATCTAGCTGCATGAAAAGCCCACGACCTATTCTGCGGGTTTCTGGATCAGCATCATTTATACTTGCCTAAAAAATACTTCACACCTATTATCAATTGTCATTCCGTACCATCGGCAGTAAAAAAAACGAATTTCAAAACTTTTTCTCACCTTGATACATTCTAAGAAAATATTCATATTTTTTTCTACTGTCTTGCTATCCCAAAGAGTCAGTGCCATTAAAAGCAATGATGCCGTATTCCTAAAGAAAGAAAACACATAATTCAATAAATACAAAAGAAAAAAAAAATAAACTTAACAACTACTAGAAATAACCTCCCATGCAAACGTAATGCATTTTGCAATGCAAAGCCCAAGAATCAGATTTACCTCCTAATCTCCTTAGATTTTGAAGACATCGCAGTTTGCAAATGAGGGAGTAATTTGGCACTACACACATATTTTACAACATATTGCAAAGCAAGTTGTGCACTTGTTGCCATTACCTTGAAAAGATGTATATCACGATGATATATTTTAAATATAAGTGAGGAGCAGGCTTGATTTTATTTGAGAAATACGAAGAACAAAAAGTAATAACCTTCGCACTATTCTGCATTAATGAAATAAGTGTTGGCATCAATGCGTCTATTACGCTAACCATTGCAAGTCCTAGCCTTTCGCAGTAGAAACTGAAACAAATGTAAATACTTTATGGGAATAATTCGACCTATATTTCATGAATCATGATGATCTGCTAACTAAACTAAAACATTTGTTCGAAAAAGTTAGATAATAACCCGTAAAACAAAATATAGCGAAACGTTCATACTAAATAAATCCAGTGTCAGAAACAATTCAAATGAAACACAGTTTAGCAACTGATGTGTGCTTCGTTTCAAATGCAAAGTAACGCACGCAATAGTAACGCATGCTTCGCGGCATAACTGTGATCGTAAATCTTTAACAGAAGTGAGCAAAGCTGCCTGCATTTCACGTATTTCTTCTGAGAAGTCCGAATAGTCCAAGCCCCCTCCAATAATCACTGCGCGTAACGTTTTCAGCTGTAACCAAAAATCACTGATGAAAACTACCAATCGAAATCAAACACCAAAAATATCGCTAAATCCATGCTTATTAATAAAAGCTACATAACTTTAAAAAAAAAAAAAAAAAAAAAGCCTAGATTACAGAAAATGACCGGATGAAAATTTCAGAGTTGAACTAAAAAGTCTGGAAAACCCTAAAGCATGAAAAACATACAGCAGTCATACGACGACTCCAATCCAAATCTGTATTTTCAAGAGTTGCACATGCTTCACTAATCTGGTCCTTTAATTGCTTAGCCGAAAATACCTGCATTATCAAATTTTTAATTTTGATATAAGCTCATACATTCTTCTATGACTATGGTCGATAACATACCACTGTAGATGGAAGAAAAAAAAAATGAAAACGTTCGAAATTATGATTGAAAGAATTTCATACATAATCCAATCAATTTTCTTCATATGAAAAACAAAGGAGTACCTTACATTCTAAGTTGGTAAATTGTGGGCAGTATCAAGGAACAAGCCTAATGCTTAAATAAATTTAAATAAAAAATAATCATTACACATCATACATACATTACATTTCGGTATCTCTGTAAACGCTCGCTGAAAAGCTTCATCGCTTACTGAACCAGCAGTACCTGAAAACAGCAATAACTTTCTTGAAAATAAGTGGCAAATAAATGGTTATTTCGTGTTATAAGACAGATAAATAGCGACTACCCTGAAGCAGGCTTCCTAAAATCCTGCATAACATCAAAATTTATGTAAACTTACTAGCTCCTTTTGCAGAAACAATAAGTGGTCTCTTATGAGCTGGTACACTGCTTGCTCGCTGCCATGCTGGTACTGAAGTTGCATTTTCCTGCTCCTCCAAAAGTTGCCCCTTACGCGACCCAACCATACCCCGGTTCGCTAAAAATGCACAATTTTACCATGTTTTTGATACTAGAACTAAAATCCAAATGTTCAAGTGTAAGAATTTGCACATCTCTTAAATACGCATCAACCGCTGCTGACACTCTCTAAAAAATTAGATCAATTAAACAAGCATCAAATCAAAGAAACATTTTTGCTCAAAAGGAAATATATATATGAATATATCACATTTACAATAGCGTACATATTTCAGCCGCACTATACCAGTGGTAAGGATATGCTTCCTTCAAATAAACCATTGGTGGATGTGTCAGAGAGGGAAAGATCGAAACCGTGCAGCAAAAGAAGCACTTCACTTTCGCGAACATACACACGCACACACTCATCAGATAATAGAGAAGATGGGACGGACGAAGGTTTTGCGACACTCATCACCGCTACACCCAACAGCCAACAAGTCGATACATCGAAAACCACCAAAAATACAGATGGACAGATGAGTATTACACACAGTCACACACTCCCACGTATCGTACGACAAGCGCACACGGAAACACACGAACACGTAGAGACATACATATATACGCACAGCCATATGTACAACTAGACTCAAAAGAAACATCTATACGCAAATATCCTTTTATTCCAATAAGAATTCAGGTGTATAATAATCATTCTTCTGCATTTTGTTAATTCATACAGATCTGTAAATATACTCCTAATTTACACATTGGTCTGTCAAAATCGAAATCTGGAGTTCCATTATAATCTGCAGAAAATCAAAACTTTCCCACATGTAGACGATTTATACCGTACGGTTTAAATCGCTTCAACACTTTGCATAACACAAATGCAGGATTGCTCACTTTTTACAAATCATTTTGATTAATACTGAAACATACTATGAAAAATTGATAAAAAACCGGAATTATTTATAAAGAGTAACCTTCTAAATAACATTTACCCTCTCTATTAAAATAGCGCTACAGTTGAAAGATCCGTTTATAAAAAAAAAAAAAAATGAAATAAGTCAAAAAGCGATACCAGCAATAATTATTGATAAGAAAGATAAGTACTAGGAATTTATTGTAATGCAGCACTGTGCAGAAACAATGAAGCTTTTGAAAGAAATGAGCTAGAAACGAAAGTGTAGTAATATCGGTTAGTTGAAGAAAAAAGTAAATCGTTTAAAGGACAGATATATAATTTGAGTCTCACTGCATTTCAATGCTTATCTGCAGCAGTAGTTGGGGTGCTAACCCTTAATAAAATTAAAAGTTGCATAAGTTATACAAAGTCTAGTAATCAACGATCATTAAAATAAAGTTAAAAGTGATTTATTTCAAATAAAATTAAAAGTCGTATGTTTTCAAAAGTTTAAAACAACTAATAAAAAACCAGATGAAAAAGAAGCAATGTGCCAATAGCGGAAAACATTATTTACCGACCTGTCAACTGTTTGGAAAAAAACAAAAAAATTACTCAGTAATAGATTTTTTTTGCAAAAACATACCGGAAATAGAGAACTTTTTTCCAAGGAAGTTACAGAGAAAATATTTAGAAAAGAAAAACTTGCGATAAATTCCAAAATGAGAATATAGAGCGAACCCTAGCAAAAGCTAAAAATTAAATTAAAGCTTTCCGATCTTGAAAAGATCACTCCAATATAGAAATTAAACTCTGAAAAGAAAGCAGAAAACCTCCACTAACACTTACTTTCCAGAATCTGCTGCCAAACTGAATTTGACTTCTCTAAAAAGTAATCCTAGGCACGGTATAACACTTTATCGTGCAAAAATTCTAGATGTGCGTTAGATATGCAACCCGCATTTCTGGAGTGATCAATCGAACATATTTAACCAACTTATTTACTGTAATAATTCTCATCGTCCTATTATATCTAGAACATACAATACTTCAAATATGGAAAAACAGTATAAAAACTCCTTACCAATAACAGACGTAATTAAAGGAGGTTTCCTAAACATGTAGCCGTTTTTCCGGGGATTTCAAAATATGATTTGCAGTATCCTGAAATTCCGACAAAAATGAAGAGAAATAATTGCTATCAATATATGAATAGCTAGATGAACAGCAAAAGAAAAATTTTACGGAGTCCATGCATTCATCATTTAAATCATGGAATTCAGGTGATATCAGTCCAGATTAAATCTTAAAAACTATGCTTACTGGAATATCCTCAGTTCATTCGTAGCCTTATTCAGTAAAGGAATAACAAAGAAAAGACAATGCCGTAACATTACAAAATATATCCTCTACCTCAGACAACTCCGTACAGACTATTCAGCCATTAAGGTCCGGTGGTAATGTTAAAACATAGGAAAGAGAAATTGTCGACTTCTAGAGAGAATGTGACCACAGCTACAGATATATATATATATATATCAATTGATGATGTGTTGGATTTTACGAATGTATGAGCGATAGTAAAGGTGCTCATCCTTACGGTTTGATCACTGGTTGAACTGACATAAAGTGACAAAAGAAGATAAGGTGATGAAGGACACAGAAGACAAGACATTATAGAGAACAACTGTCACAGAGAATACTGTCGAAAATCACTTGAATCTAATCAAGCAGCTTGGTTCCACATTCATTCATCTTTTACTCTTGGGTGTTTATGAAACTTTAATCTCGATATTTCTGGCATTATCAATCTCTGCTCTTTCTTGAAAGCATTAATGTCTTTCATTGTTGCTGTGGGAAGTTAGAAATTATTAGGTACACTACCATTAATATAGAGATTTGAAGGAAAAAACCGACTTCCTAAATATTTCCTGGAATCCGAATTGACAACTGACCATACCTGTTCATCTCCCACTCAGATCTCGTCCAGTAACTCTCGAACTCATGAAACCACCCTCTGACCACTCCCTACATGACGCAGCATTCGACGCAAACGCTACGCATCAAATTCAATTTTACCGCGTCTACTCGCGCGCGCAATTTTAAACTGGAAGGGTCTTGCAAGGAAAACTTTAGAGAAATAGGGTACGCCTTGTTACGAGTCGGCTTTTGTTTTATCGTAGACAAGCAGAGCTCCTCCTGGTCACTGGGGTGTCTGTAAGCGCTGGCTTGATAAGGCTCTTCGTGGCCACTAAGGCACTGGCAAGCGCCTTCAATCATATATCTCTAACTTCTATTCAGTTTTCTTTAAAGCCAATCACTGAGTCCTGACCTTTAGGCATATACATAAAGCATCATTAATAAGAACAAAATGGATGAAGTGATGATCTGACTTGGAATCGACCTGAATTGCCGATTTGTCAACTATATCAAAATAACAGAAGATCTGACATATTGTTGTGAGAACGATTAATAACAGCAAGAAAAATCCAAAATTAATGTTTAGGAGAAATCAACCCCGATCTCTTCCTGTTGATGCTTCTGGGAAGGTTTCAAAACCAACTCCTACCCTTCTTACACAGGTAAAATTTAACTTACATCTTGGAGTTAAACGAGGTTTCTGCGGTAGCTGTGGTCTTCGCGCAGGTCGTCCGATACGTTGTGATGTGGTTGGTGTATTGCTGAAGGAGTAGTTGCCATTTAGTTGGGCTTCGTTGAAACGTGCCGTCAGCATTTGGAACCTGAAATAATTTGGATACAGATGTCTTTTTTTATCGATATTTGATTTTAACAAGATGAAACGACCAAGTTTTTAGACAATTTTCAGCTCGAGATGGCATCAGTGAGGCAGTTGCACTAGGAACAAAAATGTGCTATTCATTTGCTGACAAGGTCAACAAGGATTTCAAATTGCTTGACATTATCAATTTACAGATAATTCCTACGATGATTTCAATACCCTAAATGCTGTGGGTAGGATGAAGAAAGTCCCATTTTCCTTTTTGTTTCAAATTTGTCCATGTATTATTGAATGGAAGTGACAAAAAATCTTAAATACTGGAGTTTTGAATTCTGTGAATGAAGAGAAAGACTCGAGATTTCCTAATTAACGATCCAATAAAGATGAAGAAGATATTGAATCTTCATTACAGTGATTCAAAGAAATTCAACTTCAAAGTTATCTTAGAATATATATTACTAGGCAAATCCTAAGGACGCATACTGATCATGTAAATCAATTCCAA
The DNA here is from genome assembly GCA_003012265.1 of Setaria equina. Taxonomy (NCBI): domain Eukaryota; kingdom Metazoa; phylum Nematoda; class Chromadorea; order Rhabditida; family Setariidae; genus Setaria; species Setaria equina. The sequence continues at coordinate 114,640 of PQVD01001474.1, forward strand.
ACAACGAAAAATTTTCGTTGCATTGGTGATTGGTGGCAATTAGTTCGCTTTAGGATATTTAGTAAAAAAGCTCAAATTATTCCAGTTCTTAACGCCATAGTGATTGACTTCGTGCAAATGCTTCATTTTTTTGGCTGCCGTAACAACAAAAACTTTAGCTCACTTTTAAGCTACGAATATCTACATTTCGTATTTATCGAACAGGAAACACTGAAACGGTTATAATAATAAAATTAGAAGCGAATTATGTGGTGGTTCTGACGTCAGAATACAGCATGTCGAAATTGCTCCATCAATCAATTGCAAATGGAAATAATGTATGTTTTAATTTTCTTAATCGATTATCGGATTTCATTAGTTCAAGTCCAAAATGAAGTTTAGACATGCGAAACAGACACAATATGTTCAATTATCGGGCTTGCTTTTATTACTCTATACTCAACGTCTTCTAACAATCACAATTTGATGGGAATGTTGGTAAGTCCATGCTTTCTGCACCCGTAAAAGGCTTTCCCTTTTCCGTAGTATGTGCTGCAAGTACGGTTGGGCGTTTACATGCGTACATCAGTTTACACTGGTTGGATACTTCAGAAGAAGTAGATGAATTCTAAGAGTACGTATTGATGCATCCGACGAAAATTACGCTACTTGTAATGCTATTAAAAAACGATTCAGAAAGCAGCCTGAGAAGTCTGATAGAGTGAATCATTCTTACAAAGTGACATTCCTGACATGTTCGCATCAAAGCTTCTAAAATGAAGAAGACGAAAGCTAATGTTGCCACTGTTGTCGGGAATAGACCAAACAGAGCAAACTTGGAAATTCTATTAATCGGTTTTCTTTTTTATTTCATAAAATAGAAATTGTAAAAAGAATATTCACAATGTTCCAGAGTCGGAAAAGACGAGACCACAATCTCTCGAACTGACCTCTGTTAAGGAAGAAATTTCTGATAGCACACTGCGTGACACTTGAGAGCAGAAAGAAAGTGGTAGATGACAAAGCAGAACATCGTGCTAACGGACAGGGAAACTGTTGGAGAGAAGTGAATGAAGATGAAATGACAGAAGTACTACTGATTACCAGCACTACTATCACTAACGTCCTCGTACAATGACCTCTCTGCCCTGTTGATGTTGATGATCTAGTATTTCTTACACTAAAAGATAAATACTTTTATTCACATTGCGTAGGCTTCTGTTCCAAGGTGTTCTATAGTGAATGTAATCATATATACAAGCTAGAAAGAAATTAAAAAGACACGTATTAAATCATTATTATCGCGATAATTCTTTAATTCGGACACTGAAACCAGTGGTGTTCAAAATGATGCCAACTTTTGCCCTAATTCAGGCTTAGCATGAAAGACTCCTTACCTTGTCTCATTCCTCTGCTAGAAGAGAAAAGAAAATTTACACAAAGGGCAATAACGGCGAGCAACATTACGAAATGATTCTAATCAGCCGACGATAATGATAATGACGGTTAAATAAAGGAGGGAAAAGTAGTGCGTGTGCATGTCTTAATTGAATACTATTAGTACTGCAGGACAGGTAACAGGCAATAGTTGCAAGGGGTGGAACTTCGTTTCAAACAGGAAACTTACTTATTTAGCAACAAATACACACAATCACATTCACATTCGCTCTTTCTTATTCAGTAAGAAAAAAAAAATTATAAGGAGCGAATTTTATGGCAATATTTATCAGCGAAAATCAGAAATTGAAATTTGCTAATAATCCCACTCCTGAATGTTTGAGTGCCTACAAATGACATTTCACGAGTGTCACATATAACAGAAAGTACTGTTGTTGAGGCCATTAACATTGCATGGTAATGATGATACAAATTATCCTTTGGGGAACAAATAGTTTGTTATCAACTGCATTTCAGTATCATTTCATACTTCTGCCTAATTGCAACTCAAGACTCTGTGTACAAAGATTTACTTTGGTTCCGGTATAAGCTGTCGTTTTCGAATACTTGCTAAAACATTTTCACCCAAATGCCAGAAAACTGCTATCAGAGTACTTGCCGCTGCTTCTCTTACATCGATATTCGGATCAACAATTAGATGACAGACAGTTGGTATCATTCGATGGATTTGCGGTTCAACAAATCGTCTTCTGAAATTCATAACTTAAGTAAGAGGAATGTTTTTGTTTAAAATCTTCAGAAAAAGAAAAAAGAAAAAAAAAAAAAAAAACGATTAGTAAATCCTGTTCTTTTTCCTTTTTTGAAGTGACGGAAACTTCTAATAAGTTCCATCACTTTTGAAATTGGCAGTAACTAGGTTCAAACTTCATTTTGCCAAGCTATATCAGCATTCCTTCTAAAGCGATGAAAATATGACTCGTACTTCACATAACTTAATAAACTTCATGATTAAATTTAATGAAGATCAATTCGAACCGCATTAACTGTATGCAATTGGGAAAGATGTATCTATCATGTGCCACAACTATTTAAAGTGCAGAATACCATTTCAGAATGCAATATAACATTGGAAGATTCCGCAACTATTCAATGAATTCTTTTCTGAATATCCAAATTTTTCTTTTATTCTTCTATTTTTTTTTTTATGAGATTGATATTCTCCAAGTAAACAAGAAAAAATTCTAAGTACTAACATTAAACATTACTATATCAAACGAAAGAGTAGTCCAAAGTGATGACTATTATTTAAATAGATAGAATGACCCGTTGGAGAAGAGGTACAAGTTGTCTTGTTTAAAAGACAACAAATTCTGAGTTGGGAAATGAATGTAATAGATGACTGAATCTTTTTCTTTTACTACCATTTCAAATGGAAATGACAATGTGATTAGTGAAAGTAGACATTTCGTAATAAAACTTAACATTTGTGTATATCTGTAGGACACAGCGTCATCCTTGCTTTTGAGATGGCTCAATTTGTCTTTGAAAGGGGAAAAAAACTTACTGTTGTTCAAGTACCATTCTCATTACGTTCATGGTACCGATACGTACTAACCACTGACGATGATTTAGTCCAAATGATATTCTTTCGAGAACAGCCTAAAATGGATGGAGGGAAGTAGCACTTGAGTCGGATACTTTATGATTTATGCTATGCGCTTTTTTCGTCAAATCAAATCAGCTAGTGATTTTATTTTCATTTTGTAGAGACTAATAAAGTAAGTAATAGATGAGACAGATATTGCACGCGTAATCCAGTAGTGCAGGCTATTTAACATCCATATTGGTTCCTCAAGAAATTATCTAGTCCGAAGTCAAAAAGACAAATTAAGGGGCTCATTAAGTCAAAATTAATTAATTCCACTACTACAGTCTACTCGACCGAAAGATAAGCAGTTTCAGATGAAATAGGTAATGATGTTATCACCAAGTGAAACAACAATCATTTACGTCTAATTCTCAGAGGCTTTTATGTCTTAGGTGATAACAGTGTAAAGTATTTGGCAAAAATACCAATTTTTGTATTACCTTTGAAGAAGTACACTTTACCTGAGGACTACAATGTGGTGTATTTGCGAGCGCAGCAAGAAGCTGAGCCGTAGCTTCACGTACACTCTGTTTCGAATCACCCAGCCGTTCTACCAAAGCTGTAGCTCGATCTAACAGGTACGGCGAGATAACATCTGCAGATACTTCAATTGCTACATCAATAATTTCTACTGCAAGCAAAGCTACCTGAAAAAAGAGCAGAAAAAGTTATTGTCGAGATTCTTGACTCCAAACTTTATCGAAAGAGATTTTCTTTTCCAGTTAGATACACTTTGCATTGTTTACTAGAAAATATATGACAGTTTTAGCTAAATTTAACTAACCTTATAATTAGACCCGGATAACCACTGTACTACTAAATCACAAAAATCATTGAGAAGTGTAGAATCAGAAGAAAGTTTGGAAATCTGTAACTGCGAAAGTATTTGTTGGCCAAGCTCCAGACGTTCACGTGGATCTGAACTATTCTGCTCCAGTAGTTCACCAAGCCAACTCATTGTCTTTCTAAATTTCTCATATGGCCTGTAGGAAAACAAATAAGTAAGCAAGCGATTTCACTTTGTTATTTCAGCTATGCATCGTCCCACCACGCAAAACAATAATGAAAAAGTGACATCATTCAATTTTTGAGCTAAACATTTTGCTAATATTCAATCTATGGAGGGTATAAAAAAGTGTTATTGTGCCGGGAAGAATGCTGCAGTGGCCCAAAGGTGCTGTTTAAAGGTATGATCAATGATTATGTAAAACTGATTTCCAAGTCATCTTTGTTTGGACCCAAGCATTTTGCCAAGTTTGTTACTCTCCTATCACAAATGAACTCCAAGTAAATATTTACGCAAGTCAAAAAGTCAAACGAGCTAAAAGCTGATCAGACTAAAACAAATGGAAGTTCAAAACAAAAACAATGAAAATACTACAATAATGCATTTTTAATAGGCATATTACTGGACACCAAATAAGCAGTAAGGAAGTAAATTAAGGAGACTATGGAACCTGACATTTCTTATGCTACGAGTAATATTAACTGCTAATGAATTTTAACATAATGACACGAATGCACGGAATATCTAAATGCCATGCACTCGACTAGGTATTTCAACAAGAAATAAATTTAATGGAAGAGAAAGAGAACATATTTTTTCTTCACGAATTTCAATCGAACATTTTTCTATATGTAAGCTTTAATTAAATGAGCAGCATCTGTTATATGGCGGATGAATAAATCCAAACAAAGTCTTGACTGGTAGATTTATCAAACGGAATGATTTGACTTCAGTTGAGGTCTGAATAGGTTAAGTTCATTTTTAATCAAGAGATATCATTATTGTTAAGCATATAAGTTTAATCATAACAATTCCTCAATTTCTATTTATTGGACTTAGTTAGTGAGATAATTTGCAATGCTAACAGGAATGAATCTACAAACAATCAAAACAAGAACATTTTGAGGGGTTCCCCATATCAGTTCTACCCGAAGATTATTATGAAAATATTATTAAAAAAAGGAACTTTCTCCAGTAAGTTGTCAATAATTTTCTTCCGGTTCGTGATGCTGTGAATACATTATAGAAACATATAATATTGAAATGGATAGTGATATATGACTTTAGTGCGAAGAATCAGACAGTGATTGCAACGTAGTAATAATATAATTATAAATATAGGAATTTCGTGGTAGTGAAATATCTTTGTCAACTGGTCGACCGTATATGGTCATAAAACTTAACTCAAAAAAAAAAAAAAAAAAAAAAAAAAAAAAAAAAAAAAAAAAAAAAAAAAAAAAAAAAAAAAAAAAACAAAAATCTAATATAAATTTGTATGGTCTCCATCTTACAAATGTGAATGAGAGCGAAAATGATTGACTGTTTGGATGATATGTAGTGGCAGGGCAATGCGTTTAAGAAATGTTGTAAAAAATAAAAAACCACAACAGAAATTAGTTTAATTCATATAATATCATTATCTTTCGTCTTAATTCATATCAGCGCAACTTAATTAGTCCAAATTTTTGTTTACATTTTGAACAGAGATTATCCCAAAATGACTAAAATACAAGAGTTTATTTAGCTTGCCTCACTCACAGTGTATTTACTATTCTCCTCTATATAAGTTTAGTATTAAATCTCACATGAGTGAATCAAAAAAAACTGAAATGAATATACAAATTGTCGGAATTCAAAAATTTTTACGAACTATGTTCAAAAGTAACACTTAAACCTCCATAAATTAGTAAAACGCTGAAAAAATTTAATTCTAAATCCCTTTCTTTGCAAGAAATAAAATTCAGAAGGAGCATTCAAAAATGGCTCATTCAAATAACACTCAATACGCTAAACTAGTTATCCATTATAAAAACACAATAGTTGCAACGAGAATGAATCAATTTTGACGCTCATGAATTTTCAAAGGACCAAAAAAGAAAGCGGAAGTCCGACCAAATTGCAGCCGGAAATTCATTTAAATATAAACCAACGAAAGAAACATTTGTCGTCCATATGTATTTATCTGTTTACAATAAATCTGTGATCGAGCTGATCGAAAATTAAAAATTATTATTGCAGTTGAAGCGTTTCGCCAGTAAAGTTATCAATTTAATTTAGTATTTCTATTCTTAATAAAATATGTCACGGAAAGGAGGAAATATCAAAAAATAAAAATGGCAGATTTTTCGAAGCGTTTGGCAGAATATGTCGGTATATACAAACGAAGAGAGGAAAAGGTCTGATGGGTCTGTGAGCAGATGTGGTCAAGATGTAATTCGTTAAACGTTGCTAAATGACAGCTAACAGAGGGAAAACTTTCTAAACGACGAGATCTTGATGGTTCATATTGATGGAGATGGTTCAAGCACGGGATGGTTGTTTGTTTGGACACCTGGAACTAATTAACTTCCAGTCTTCAGAGAAAAAGATAAGCTTACTTCACCTTAATATTCACTCCCCGAAAACAAGTAAAAACCAAACTTCCTCCGTTCACTTTGAGATCTGTTCATAGGAGCTGGCACCTTATCTGAGGATTGAGTGTCTAAAAATATAAAGTCATGTTCCATTCATTATCAAATATCAGTTTGATGCTTAGAAAATAATTGTTATCCACAAATGCTTGTTTAATTATCTGTGAATCAACAGAAAACGAATTTGAAGTGCGGAAACGAAAAAACAATTCACATCACTTCAATGAGAGCAAAAAACGGTGTACTAGAAGGTGAAATGAATTTAGCCCTTCAAAGTCTTTTTTCATGCTGGAAAAGTTATTTGCATAAGCGGCAATAAAATAAAATCAAATCGATTAAGTAACACAAATGAATAATCGAGGAGTCATCTTACGGTGACCTTCCCGTCGTTAATAGTTTGTACTTCCTTTCCATCCAAAGACACTTAATGACAAATATAACTTTCGCTCCAGACTCACAAATTTGCATGCACTATGGAAAAAAAATATGTTCCTAAAATCTGTGAAAGCTGTAATGATTCTGATTAATGTCATATCATTTCAAATAATACTTCTTATCAGAAATAGTCCTTTTGTTCTTCAGAATAGTGATAAAAGAAATAGTTATCACTGTTAATCTATAATTATCACTCACTTATAAATGCAAATGGTCAGTACTTCCGGCACGGGACAACAACAAACAATGCTATTCGCATGAAGTTACTTCTAAAATTATTTTGGAAAGAAAGTTGTGAGGAAACATGTAATAAATACCTAGTGCAGCACGTCACGAATATGAGTCAAACTGAAGAGATATTGAGAAGAGAGAATGCTCAACCGGATCCCGAATCTCCATTCCACACTCATTTCACCTCCACGAATAACAACACAGCAACGATATTAAAGTGGCGAAATGCTGATAGCAACCATTAATCACTTAGATGAATATAGGTCACACCCTCGTTACAGGTTATCCTCAGTCATTTTTCGCCCATCTCTGTCCCACTCACCAATCAGCCACTGATTTTCGGAAACGTTAATTAACTTTAATCTAGACATTACTAGAAGAAAAGAAAACACTTCGAGAGCTTTGTTTTAGGTATGCGACGGCTCACAGACGTCTGTGCCTCACTAGAGGGATAAGAAACATTTGAGTGAGTGCAGTTCCTGAGACTAAATCGATTGCAAGGGCTTCATGGCTTTCTACGATTACTGATTTCATTTCCACAGACAGAAAAATGGGAAAATGAAAGATGAGGGCAGACAAGTCCGGAATAGACTGAAGAGACAATAACAGACAGTGTTACACCAATAACACAGCCTACTGGAAATGGAATTTAGTGAGTGTCTCTGTTCCGATTGCTGTCTTTCTAACATGGAGATGTTACAGCATAGTAAACAAGAAGTGCTAGAACTTTAAGAATATTTTTTGAGATTGAAAGTTAATTTTAGAATTGCAACAGAGCCTGAGTAGCTTGCAAATGAAGCAAAATTTTCCAATTTTTTCAAAGTCCTTTCTTAGTTCTTGAAATCTGTTGTATTTCTAAGTTTTGTGACAACGATATTTAGCACAGAAGCGTCCTTGCTGGCATGACTGCCCTTCACAGGTGACAGGCATTTCTTTGCTTGATGCTGGTACGAATACCAATGAGAAGGACAATTCCCCTCTATTCAATCTCGAGATAATTTTGGTCTTTCCACTCCAAAACCTCATGATTTCGCCCAGATTTAATACTTAAACTTCTGTCAGCACAAGAAAAAATTGTCGACCCGTAATTTAAAGTACGAGATCACCGGTTGAAATCAATGAAAGTGATGTTTGTGTGAAAAATGTATGATCGATTTTACTGCACGAAACATCACACACCTGTCCCTCTTCACTTCTCCTGTGCTATCACTTACATGCACAATTTATCTCTGTCACTGTGAATGAACATCCAATATAACACCTGTATAAGGTATCATACCTAACAACTGTTCAGGAGAGGTGACAAATGAACAACATGGAAGAATCGGTAGGAAGATGACAAACTGCCGTCTTTCTCTGAAAAATGCGACCAATGCAAGACTAACCGTGTTTGTTAATGAAAAAGATTGCTTGGAACAGAGTTTCAAGCCATAAAAGATGGATGCTAGAATGACTACATATAAATAAATATAACCATCAAGTTTCTACACCCGTAATCATAAAGCTCGGAGCCTATCTCAATCAAAGTGTTGCTCAGAAAAATCCATTTCTAATCATCCCTACACCTAGGTAACACCTCGAGAACATTTCCGCCTCCTCTGAGATGCTTCCGCAACTTTCAAATAAACTATTTCTAATCACAATTTATCTGGTGTTAATTTAGGTTGAAAATGAATAAAGGATGATTATAATACTAATACTAAAGGAGTACTATTTAAAAATAAATAACTTTCAGTATCTATCTCAGTGATAAATATAATCTTTTCATCTTTTCCTTTATTAAACTAGTTATCAAACACCGAAGAGCTGTTATAATCAAAATTGTAATGGAGAAAAGCTCAGTTATACACGCATATACAAATAACGCGAATACGTAAATACCAAATCGTTTTCAATAAAATGAATAACTTCCACACATCTTGTTCTATGCTTCATAAGTACGCAAAGATAACCTAAACTAGAATTAGATGAAAAAGCTTCAACTTTAATCCTGACCAGATCACTTCACTGCTACCCTACATTTCAAAGCTCCCTTCCTTCTTTTCGATGTTTACACGCAGAAACGAACTAACAAATATCATTGGATTTTTGACTATTAATCAAACTCAGTTAACATATAAAATTTTGAAATTTATTTAAAACAACATATAAGCTAAGAGAAAACAAATGCAAAAATGGAAAGAAGGAAGAAGCTGAAAATTCTAATGAGCTTTTGGATTTGCTGAACTAAGTAAAAAGATGGCAAATTCAATCTGGGTGTCTCAATGTAATAGTAACTAGCAATCGATTTCTCATTACTTCAAGGCCGCTCCTGCCATTCAGCCCTAAGGCCACCATAGTTTCGCTTAAGGATTATCTCTCCATCTCTTTCTTCTTCCGTCTTTCCCAGAACGGATTCTGGATTTCCCGTCAGCTGGATGGATGGTTCGTCAGATGTAGGGCATGCTGCACCACACCCAACCTCCGGACATGTAATAAGAATGATACGAATAAAAGGATTAAAAGTTTCACGTTCAAAAATATCTTCTGTTCTTAAAGTAACAAAAGAAACACACTGGAAAAAATATTGACGGAAAGATCGAGCAGATCACTCCACATATCCAGAAGATTAACAGAGATAGCAGCTTTGATTCCTTGGCTTTTGCCATCTTCAGGATTTCTTGTAAAATTTATTTCGTGGAATCATTATAAACAACATTAACAGCATTAGTAAATATAATAAACATACTCAATCTTGTAATATGTTGTTATTACAGATAGATGCATCTTAAAAAGTGAGATGAGTAAAGATCTGCTATTTGGAATACATTAATGTCGTATAACTGATCATTTCAGATGAATTTAACCTCTGTTTTGTCCAAAAATTTATCTCTATCTCATTTAAATCGGATCTTATTAGTTGAGGAAAAGGAAATTTTTGAGGTCAAAAGAAGGTAGCCATAAAAAAATGATATGGTTATCTTTTCAAATGATATGGAACATGCAAATAATATAATTGGGAAAGGTAGACAGATCACAAAATATTATTAAATGTAATTAAGATCACTGTACGCTAACAATATGCAGGTTACATCAAGTCTAAATTTACTTTCTACAGCTTATATTTATAAATTAAGGATAGGGAGCTAATTTGCATGCAAATTTTATTTAAAAAGAACTATTTCGGATAATTTTCAATCAGCATAGCAATGCCATGTCCGCCTGCGGCACACGCGGATACAATTCCCAAATGTTCTGTAACAAAAAAGCAAGGAATTTACAATCTGCAGCATAATTTGAGTTCATTGTTACTATCAGTTGCATACAGTGATTTATTTTTCTGCTGTGCTCCTCGAGTCCCCTCCTTCTATTTTCCCCTAAATCTCTCTACCTTAACGGGGTTTTCGGTACATGGACTTTTTTGTAAATGTACAATTGCGCATAAATGCAGCTCAATGCAGTTTCCGGAAAAGACAAATTTGAGCTCCCCGCTTTATTATTTGCAAATTTATTGAAGTTGAGTGCTTATGAAAGAATTAAAAACCATGCTTTGTTCATGCCGCAGACGATTTGCTGCATGAGACACCAATCGCACTCCTGTTGCACCGAATGGGTGGCCAAGTGATAGACTACCGCCCCAGGTATTTAATTTTTCCTCCGGTATACGTCCATATTTTGTTGGACGTTTTAAAACTTCCTGGAATATCAGTTCAACGGGTTAAAGAAGCAAAAAATAAAGAGCTAACAAAACATTCGAAAAATAATTGTGGAGAAAGCAATACCTTACAAAAGTAATTCGAATCCATAGCATTCAAATTGGCTAGAATTTGTCCAGCAAATGCTTCATGAATTTCGAAAACATCGATATCTTTTAACGTAAGTCCAACCTGAATCTGGATAATAAAAAAATATAGAAAGTCGAAAAAATAAATAAACGTTTCAAAAAGTCGAAAATTGCACCTTATCCATCAGTTTCGGAATCGCATAGGCAGGTGAAAGAAGAAGTTGATCGGTTGGGTCTTGTGCTACGTATTGGAAATCTCGCAGGTAAACTTTTGGTTTGTAACCTTTCTTCAATGCGTAATCTTCTGTCATTATCAGTGAAGCAGATGCACCATCTGTGAGGAATGAAGAATTGCCTATAAATCAGTTATTTGCAGCTAGAAAAAATCATGCGATTTTTGCACTTTCCCTAAACCCCCTATTGGCTAAAATAAAATGAACTGTGAGACTTTCCTGAAAGGGAATGTTGGATATAAACACTAACTTTCTTTCTCAACTGTTAGACGAGGCAAAAGTTTTAAGTTCATTAAAAACAACAAATCAATTAAATGAAAACAATAAGTTATGGCAGGTAACTCGAAAAAAAGAAAGAAAATAATGAAGAGAAATGAACTTCTCGATACTCGCTTACCAGTATATAGACACATAACTCATGTAGTGCCAAACATGTTGTTCACCTGATTTCAATCTTCCTTTTTAAACATGCAACCTCTTTATCACCATCTCCCTTCCGATTTCTCAGAACAAACTTCCAGATCTATTGATTTTAAAATCAATGCAAAGCTTCAGATCTAAGCCATGTTTTTGCTCATCTCAGCTCAATCATTCTAATCCTAGGCTATTCATTTAAAAAGTACGGAAAACTCATCCGTTTTCTTTGAATTAGATCGGATTTCCCAACACGTACCAGCGGTAACTGTTCCATGAGATTTCACAAAAGCTGGCTTTAGCTGTGCTAATTTTTCTGCCGTTGACACACGGATACCGTTATCTTTCCGAACAAGTGTCGGCTTGCTACCGGGTACAAAAACTGGTATAACGTCAGATAGTAGATTCTCCCTCGTTGCACGATCGGCAAGCATATGTGAACGAACAGCAAATTCATCTTGTTCACTGAAATTCATTTTTAGGCGTTTATTTCAACAAGGACAAAGTCCTGTAAAAGTTGGACAACCAAAAGATGTGCTGCCAAATCCATTCGAAATTCGTTGAACTTTTTGATGAGAGTACTCCATTATCGAGAATACGAGTTGAGTAACCACTTTGTTTATTTCATTTATTTAAGCGAAAACAATTACCAACCGCCTAGAAACGCCAAATGCAGCAGCCAGTCGATCACCACTATGTCCCATTGTTTCACCAGTTGTAAATTCAGCAACAGCTGGTAGTTCAGGTGAGAAAAAGTTCACAGCGATTTCTTTTATTGCTGTCAATTTGTCAGAAAGTTTTCTTGCTTTGTTTAGGGAAAGCATTGCTGAACGTGCCTGAAAAAGAATAAAATTCCATTTAGACGAGATATTGTTAACTAAAATAGTAAGATTGAGAAAATCTACCAGATTAGAGCAAATATATAATAAAGAAGAAGATACTTTTCGGTTATAACGGATGGGAACGTCAGAGAGAAATTCAACGCCACCAGCAATACCAGCATCACAGTAACCTGTTGCAAGCATATTCATAATATCCGTTATTGCAACATTTGATGAAATGCAAGCCAGTGTAACCGTATGAGCTGGTACCTTTATTCAAAAGTCATTTTATTGAAGCTAAAGTAAAGATAGCCAGAAGTGGAGAGGAGCGTTTTTGACAACAATATCGAAATAAGCAAGTTAAGAAAATGTAGGATTCAAAGAACTGGAATGAAAATAAAAAAATACTTGGACTCTGCGTCAGTCTCATGCAAAAACTACATTCATATGCTAGCATTACTTTTTTGGAAAATCCAGCTGTCAGTGCAGCTTCCCGTGCCACATTACCCGTTTTATATTCCTGTATTACAGTGCCACAAACTATGTGACCCACTTCTTCCACATTCACTTTAGTTCGATCCACCAGTGCTGCAATTCAATGGCTTATTCAGTACTTAATTGAAAGCACTTATGAGATAGTTAAAATAGCTGTTGCCGAAGATTCCAACCTTTTTCTTAAGAAATATGCAGTCAATAAGTTGTGATCAGAGTTGAATTCTTTAAAAATAGAGAAAACAACACCTAGAAGAGCAGCTCGCTGTAAGTCAATAGCCATCATGTTCTTGAACACTGTCCTTGATTGTACAAATGGTGTACGCACCGCATCCACGAGAACAATATTCGGTCGTCCAGGTTTAGAAAAGGGTTTTCTGGATGCTGCGGAGTTCGAGAAACAAGATGTTGAGTGGTACAGTCCTGCTCGACAAATACCACCAGGATTTATGGATAACAAGCCCCGAAACATTTCTTAAATCTTATCACATATAAACAATACTCAAGAAATTAGAAAAACCTTCAAAACTTCAAATTAAGAGAACTATTCTGCACACGTATTCCACCCCAATTTATGCATTGGCTCACTTAAATATCAGGTTATTTTGTTAAAAATCATTTATAATTAAAACGAAAATAAGAGCACCATTATAAAGATTGCGACCATTGACTGTCCCAAAAAGTAATTCGAATTAAGGCTCTAAATGCTCATTATACGGGAAATAGAAAAACGACCCCATCTGATGCTCCAATCAGAATCACAATTTACGTAACTCTCAAATAAACTAAACTTGTTTAGAGAAAGAAAATCTCTATAGATCGGAGTTAAAGAGACAATGCAGTGTACTTTGAACTTTGTACCTTCGACCGAATTCCGAGTGGAAAACGGTTCGAGAAATTTTGAAATAATATACCATGTTCTGTTACTAAACTTGGCTTTTTTGAATTCTAGAGTACATCCAAAGTTTGCTTAATCATTAAGCAAAAGTTTCCAAATGACAAAGAAAAGAAATTTCTTGAAATTCAATGCACTATGATTATAAAACGAAATTTGTCGCAAGGAGAGAAAAATCGTCGACAAAATACAACGATCATCCTTGACACTGACAAAGATATATCACTGTGTATTCAGATTGGATGAATATTTTACGAACACCACAATCGTCCTTTAATTAATGTAATTTCTTTTGATTAAAAAAAATCACTTGAAATATTATCGACTCTTAATTAGCTTTCTCTAAAGAAGTGCTTCATTAAGAGCTTCGGCAATCTCAAGCAAACTCAAATTTGTCTTATTTTTTACTTCTTTCAAGTGCTTATGTTTTTCACTAGTTTACTTCAAATGCTTTAAATATATAAAACAGGATATAGCATATCTGACAAATATTCCAGAACAAGAAGTACTACACACATGTAATTTGGCATCGATAAATGAAACTATTTCATAACCAATTCCTCACACAGAACAATCCTCAATTTTTGAACAGTAAACAAAAAATTTCACAAAACGCCAATATTCGCATCTTTTTTCTAAGTCATTTCAACATCAACTGGATTATCGTGTCCAGGCAGGACTTTTACCCGCTGATCCAAAATTTTCCTAGAAAAGTGTCATCAAAAGAAAAATACAAAAGAAAGAACATTTAAATCTAAATTTCAAAGATTCCTTTCGAAATTCGGATTCCCTTATACAAGATAAAATTCCGGACGTATTAACATGGAAAATGACAACTACAAGATCATTTTTTAATATTTTGCTTCTCCTTCCAAATTATTAGAATAAAAACATAAACTGAGACTGTAACATGATAAAATAACGAGAAGCATATGAAGATTGTGTTACGAACCTTCCACAATCATCGTTACAGCTACGTTTCGTACGCTTCCTCTTTAGCGTTTCGAACGCTTTTAGTTGAGCTTGTTTCTCGTCAGTATCACCTTCTAGATCAGCTTTCGTCACTAGGAATCTTTCGAACGACTACAAAAATTTATAAAATTAATTCGATTGAGGACAGATGAAGATCAAGAATACAATTTTTTAGAATTTCAAAGTATTTTCAGAAACTAACTCCGGCCATAAGAGTTGGGGTTTTTGCATAAGATGCTAAAAAATTGGTGTGTGTTCCCAAAAAATGCATAAGCTGGTGAAGTCCTTGTTCTAATACCTGAAAATAATGTTACAAGTTGAGAACAGGGACGACTTTAAGATTAATGTAAATAATGTTTCCGACTCCCGACCTAATGCTGCTTTAATCCAGTCCAAGACATGAATTATGCGAAAGTGCAATATTTGAATTCAAAATGGTACATTTTTAAAGGAACATGAAAAAAAATAGAAAGAAATTTTAAAAAGTAAAATAAACAGAGGATTTCTTTTCCTACGTAAAAATTACTCACGATTACTTGGATAAAAATATTTTTTTGAAAATCTGATTTAGAAAACATAACCGCACATCAAAACTTGATCCATCTTCTTTAGAAAGATGTAAATCAGCAATACCTTATTGTGCGGATCTACATTAAGTGACCTATGAAAGAAGTGAACAGCTCGATCAATGTCTCCGGCTCGTCCTGCTGCTATTGCTAACCCAGCATTTGGACCTAGCTTCCCTGGGCACATTAGAAGTGCTTTTCTAAATTAAAAAGATATATATTATACAATCGCATCTATGTATATGAATACTCGTCTTCCTTCAAGTTACTGCAGTATTGACAGTATGTGAAACACGATGAAAATCAGTGATAAACAGATATATTTTCATTAAGTGCTTGTCACCTTTGTTTGAACCGAAAATCCACAATTTGCAACAATAAATGAAGTCCTGAGAGAAGAATTCTATTAGCAGTAAAATTAGAAGAGGATATGGAGCAATTCAGACTCGACAATCAGTTTAGGAAAATCTTCCAGAAAAATGAACAGTGGATGAAGCTCTAAATCACACATGAAATTTTTTTACATAACTTACTGGTGAAACTTGATAGCCTCTTCGTAAGATCCTAATTTGCACTTCACATGCCCTAAATTGTTTACCAACGGTTCCCAAAATTCGCTTAGCGGCCGGTTGAGCAAATCACATGGGTTAATACTTTCATCTGTTTCGCCGTACGCCAACAGCAGAGATTTGATGAAAAAAGCTTCTGCATCTGAAAGGATTTGGTTCTTACCAGACAGAAAGCTCTTTCATTTAACACAAACATTGAAAACATTTAGTTATAATCATTTTTATCAAGTATTTATCACAACCAGGCTTAAAATCAGAATTAAGAATAATTAGTGCGACTTAAATTAACAAATGTCTCACCATCCTCTATCCGAGACAGAAAATCAAGATTACTGAGGAACAACGAAGCATGATAACCACTAGTTATAAAACGATGTAACTGGAAGGAAAATAAGTTTTTGAAGAATTCAAACATAATATTTTTGAAAATTTGACTTTAACTGCAGAAATAAAAAACATACCCTTAAATTCTTTTTTCATGTAACATATGCAACCTTGCTCATGTAATACAAGTGCATTATCACCAGCTATTTCAGCTGCATCCTTCAGAAAATCTTGAGCTAATTTTGTATTATTTGCATAAGCATATTCCAGTCCTATGTACAACAACGGTTCAAAACTTCCTTCTAATACTCGAGATGCCTGCAGCACAGGTAGGTATTTTATGAAAATAAATTCTGAGTTATTCCCTGTAGCTGCTGGATTTCAATGTTTTTTAGTATAATTTTAATTGAAGAAAATGATTTTTTATACCTCGCATGAGTAGCCATGTAATTCACTAATTTATATTTTTACTCATAAATTTATATTTACACTGGAGAAAGGATGTAATATGTTAATAAATAACTAGAAGTTAAAACCAAAACATTTAAGGCCAATAATTTCAAACTTAATGATACATTCTTCGAATATTGTATGATTTATTTCAAATCACTTACTCTTAAATAACAATTCATCGCTTGTTCATGCTCTGATTCCGCAGTAAGAGCATGTCCAAATGCTAACCAACCTTCACCAAATGTACAATTCATAGAAGTACATTTGTCTAAAGAACTTTGCCATATGAGGATTTCAATTTTTCAGCTCATAACTTTAAATAATTGCCCTATCTATTATTGTAAACAAAAACAAGTGAAAATTTTACAGAGTATATAACAGAACATGAAAAAATATATTAACTGAAGTTGACACTATAAAGACTGTATAACGTAAGGGATCACAAAACTAATAAATATTTCAAAACCAGCAGCTTTCGCATCATTTTCCATTAACCAATCCCATACAGAAAAATGCAGAGTTCCTACTAGAACTTAATAAATCAAAAACTTACTTAAAAAATTTTTTGCTGCTCCTAGGTGTCCAATAGAATAGTAATAGCAACCAACGGTATACCAGCTAACTTCATTATCTGGTTGACTATCGACTAGTTGATGTGCTAATATAAAGAGACTTTCGAATTTTCGCAACTGGACCAAGGTTGCAATATGAATTAGCAAGCAATCCTAAGGAAAGAAATTTTATAAGCAGTACTGAGCCAATTCATAGGTTCAATTGAATATAAAAAATATAGGACAAAACAAAACTGAAGAAGTAACAAACAAAACTTTCTCAAAGAAAATATAATACAGCATACAATTAATGTTGAGTAAACCAGAGATGGAAAATCGGAATTATGAACGAAATCTTTAGAATGACATCATAAATACGTTTGCACACATGAGTCAAGGCTACTGGAACAATTATCATGTTAGTCTATATAACTAGGGATATATGATCATGTCCAGTTTTATAAATTCCTGGACAGAAAAAATTGAAACCTGAAACATGCCAGCATCAGTCAGAATTTCATTCGTGATATTATAAGCCCCGATGAGATCACCAGTCTGGTACAAATACGCTGCTCGTGCAGTAAGAATTGATAAATCCGTTAATAAAGCTTCATTCACTGACGAATTTACATTCAACTATAAAAAAGAAAGAGATTCAATCACAAATCAATAGAAAAACGACGAAATGAAGAGGAACATTTTACGTGGGAGATTACTTACCAAGCTTGCGTTTTTTTTTCCTTGAGAAAAGTAATAGTTCCGAAGAGCCACAACCATACGGCTTTTGTCTCCAGATCTAAAAGATTTTAGCAAGTGATGAAAACATTTAAAATTTCAGAATGTTACCTGTTACAATCAGAAAAGATAAAAACGAAACCTCTCAATCAACTCATCAAAGCGTTGCATCGAATAAAGCCGATATTTTTGGATAAGCTCGAAAGCTTCTATACAGGAATCATCTTTATAAACAGCTCCTTGCAAACAGGAGAATGCTGCACGACGATTCTGAGTCATTAAATAGGCTTTCCCTAACAAAAGCAACAATCCTGCTTCAATCTAAATAATAGAAGAAGGTATAACTGAAGATATCCAATTTATTTTTAGAGCTACGTCAAAGACACTCCCAAAAAACGTGCTAAGTCTTACTAAGTTTCGATCGAAAATAGAAATTTTATTACATAGTACTATTATTTCGAAGTGACTACCTGCAAATCCTCCGATATCTTATCAAGTGCTGCTACTTCCTCCGAACTTGGGACAAAAGTTTTTGGTTTGGAGAGTTGTACCATATGAGGCATAATGGAAAATATGAGATCATGACAGCGATCCTTCAAAAATTTACACACTACTTGAGTATAGATACAAAATTGCAGCGAACTTGAAGTTTACTTTAAAAAAAAATTTCCTGCGACGAACTAATTCCGGTTTACAAACAGGCGATAAAATAAATGCGTAAATGGACTATAAATATGAGAATAACTTACCCCAGTACCTAATTTTAATTTAAGTATGTCAAGAAATAACTTCTTCCTGTAAAGTGCATTTACATAAAAATAAGCAAAAAACATGTGCTTCAAAATAAGTTCATGACGATCACAATATGCTGTTAGACGAGTCCATTCCCCAGCAGCTGCTAAAACCTGCAAAACGAAACAAAAATTTAAAAATTTTTGTTACTTTTGTTACTTCTTGAAATCCAGATAAAAGAATTACTAAACTCAATTTTAATAAAGTAAGCTAACTGTGAGGGAAGTAATCTCTTTGACAGTTTAAAAACGTGACTATGATTCAAGGATTTTTTACATACTATAAAGTCAACAGCAGTAAAATTTACTTCTCTCCAAATCCAATTGCAGCAGAATAATGCACTAAATCTAATATATATAGCAACACACATTCCAGAGTACTACGAAATATTGTTGTAAAGGAAAAATATGACGGAGAAGAAGCTATCCAAAATCAACATAAGTTACAGAAAATTTAAAGCATATTTTTACAAACCTTGATAAACTGAGCCATATCAACGAAGGATGGTTGGATTCCATTTCTCCGACATAATGCCAGTCGTTTGTCAGCCCAAAACAATGCCGTTTTATATTGCGTACTAGTTAAGTACCTTTGAATTAAGCTATCAATTTCGCCAAATTCAAATTTCCCATCGGTTGTCACAACTCCTCGAGATGAAGCATCTGCTGGTGCTGAGAGCATGGATCTAAGGAAAAAGGAGAATAAAAAAGAGTTAGCTACCAAATGAGACATTATTAAACAGAAATAAAGCTGTCTAATTAAAAATGTAGAACTGTGCAGATGATTCAGTATTTATACATAAGACAGTAGATAAGGGAGCAAAAAATAATCAGGTTAACAGGTAAAGTCTTCTCAGTCATAGTATGCTCAACTCACTAACCTTTCTATAACTTTCACACTTTACATTATCTAATTCTTCTGTATCCTGTGATTTTACATCTTTTCACAACCTAACACTAAACAAATGAATATAAGATTCTGAACTGTTATGTAGGTACATGAATCATTATGTCTGCTTGCAATCTTGAGACACTATTATATTTTATTTATTTATTTTTTTGATAAAACATGTAAATATTGCCACTACGCTTCCTTAACGAAGTGGAGAAACATAAAAGTAATAAACCACACACCACACAATAAGATACAGAAATGAAAAGATAAACTTACGTGCTGCTCGTAGGGAGTGGTTTGGGCGTTTGTATGAGACCTTTGGCCACCGATTCACGTGCAGGTGTGGATCGTTGTTTTACCGTACTTCTACCAACCATTTCATCCAGGTTCTAGAACGTGTCACAATTTAGAATTTAGACGACATACCACCGAAGTACAAATTAGAAATTCAGGACCAAATAACTTCAAATTCTACGACACTCAAATCTGCCATTCTGAGGTGTAACCACGAAACTGAAAACGTTTCAAATCGAGTCAGTAGTGTTGTAACAATGACAAGAAACCAACGGTTGGTTCACGTTTCATTTGGGATTTCTTGCGGTAGCTTACTCCTCTGGAATAAGGGGGTGTCGGGGTTGGAGTTTAGGGTTCACGTTTTCACGGCTGTTAAGGGGCTCGAATTTTCTCACCAAATGAAACGAACGAAAGAAGAGGAGTAGGGATGACACCGTTTATTGACCAATCTACTACAGTCCCATCTCCTCAAAGAGAAATGACTATTGTTGCTTTGATTTCTCCGACACTAAATATCAAAAATTACAAGACTATAAAATGATTGACTAACTCATTACCATTATCGGTTGGGTTTGAAATCGAAGAAACAACCACCCCACTGACTAGCATGTATACACAAACAGGCAAGAGTACTCATGGGTTTTGCAGACGCATACTGTCCGACTGTATAAACTGTTACAAATTCTTCTGAAAGCTGAAAACTTCATGGTTTCCCCATCCTTCTCTTTGCATTTTGTATTAAGAAGCCGGGTTGGGTACTTTATTCATTCAAACCAATAACCAGCAAACAACGAAGAAAAAAACAAATAACAGCAATAAACCGGATAAACATTTTGAACTTTAGAAGATAGTTCAGAAAATATGAAAAATAAAAGTTCGAAAAATATGAAAAATAAAAGGGAAAAACGGTATGTAAAATACACATTTCGGTTCCACTATAAAAAGAATTTAAAAAAGAATAACTGCAAATCGAAACATACAGGAAATCACGGTGCTTTTATATGGTTAATAACTTGTGACAATAATTCTAAAATGTTTCAATCTCAGCTTAGACCAACATGGTTCAGCACAGAGTGTTAGTATACTCTGAATTTCTTTTTCGCACCAATGATTAGTAGGACTCCTAATCTGTTCTTAAAAACAAAATGCAGAAAAATTCAACTTAGCAATGATGAAGCCAAAAACTGAAAGGATTATTGAATTTTTTTTCCGGGATGTTAGCAGTCAGTGGACATATTGTTCAAAAAATAGTCTTGCGAAAAACATTTTCGTAAAAAAAAGAAGATGGAAAGTTTACCAATATAAACGTTCTTCAAAAACAAACAATTACATGAAAGTGCACAAATCACAAGATGAAGCTCGGAAATTAAGGGTGGGGAAGGATGGGTTTGAAATAATTATTTAAAACAAATTTTGAAAATATCCTCAACTTGTTTAATGGTAGTATTCACGATGCCATTATAAAGAACGACTTCTCCGGCGTTGAAAAACAATGAAGCCAAGCATTTATTGACTGCTAATATTACTGCTCATTATCGACGTTGGGGGAGCAGCCTCTACCGAGAAACACGGAACAATTTCTAAATCACTGGCAATTTCCAATTTATCTTCATAACTTAATGGTAAATTTTCGGTTTCCGTACCTTCGTAACCATAGATTAATTTAAAAACGTATCTGGACATTACTGTTGCAGCAAGTCTGAAACAACTTTAATTTGGAAATGTACGGTTCAAATAGATAAAAAGAAAAAAAGAAATCTGTACTATTTGGGAAGTCCTTAATTTTGAAATTTGATGAAGTCTATAACAACCTTTGCACGGGATTATTTACAGGCATCGCAACTAATCGTAATTCAAGCGAATGCGTCCATTCGATGATTTCTTTCATCTGCAGGAATATAATCTGGGATGATAAATGGGAATGAAAAATCAAGTCTTGTAGCATGTCTTTTGAAAACAAAATCAAATATTCAAGAGCAACTAACACATACTTCTTCATCATCTCCGATTTCTTCCAGTTTCTTTTTAATATGATAAAAATCGGTAAAAATTTGTCCTCCTGGACCCCAAGCTGGTATCTGATCACTGAGTTCCTCAAATAAAGCACCAAGCTGACCCAAATATTCGTAGTCATCTACAAAGCAACTGACTATTATTTATTTTATATATATAATTTACAATAAAAAAATTTTAGAAATGACATAAAATCAAAAGTACCTGATATAATCATGTTAGGCGCAACTTTCTCAAAGAATATAGAATGTGCTTCATCAAGCAGGCCACCTTTTAAAGCGTATAAACACATTTCTGCTTCATCACCATTCAATTTCGCCCGCATGTACCTAGAGCAAGAAAAAAAAATTAGTGAATTTCGAGAACTAAAAAAACCATTTAAAAAAATAAAAGTCCTCAGAAATTAAAAAACTAACTCTATTCACTGCCTTAAGTAGTGGTTAAAAGTAGCTAAAAGGTTAAAAACTCACCTTGACCTGGCAATAATATAATCTGGCAAATGCGCCACTGCTGCCAATTTAGCGTAAGTTTCCTCATCAGCTTTATTTGCGATTCGATCACCCAGTTCGATTAAAGCATCATTTCGACTGAGAATTCAAAATATTTTCTATGAGAACCATAAATATTAAAAGAAAATATACAGACATACGCCTAAGTCTGAATATTATTCCCCATCGTTCTTCATCGGAATGATATATGAATTGATTGGATATTTTCGCAAAAATGTACCTTTGTAAATCAGAGATATGCATCAACACAATTGCAGCCAAATGGTACAACTCCATTTGACAAAGTTGCTCAGCATATCGAATATGAAGTAAATGCTCTGCAGATTTTGAAGGGTGTTCGAATTTTAAAATTCGTAGAATAAACCACAAATGCCAGCTGCAATTATTTTTAACGATAAAGAAGTTTTTGGAATTAGAACATTGTAGGAACTAAAGGTTAGTGACACTTTTGAAAAATAACAGACATCTCACTTATTTTTGAAACTCAAAAAAATCATTACGAACCATAAATGATAGTCCATCGCATGTGTGGCACTGCAGTTAGGTTCAAGAACAAATTCCATAGATCGGCTGGGATCACAAGCTAATTGAATGAGCTCATAAAAAACGTTGCACTTCAATGCATGTTCTGCCTTCCGCGCCTTCAAGTCGTTTTCGAAAGCGTGCAAAACACATTTTAATGAAGCATCAAATGGATTGAAATATGAAACGAATGTTCCTAAAGCCTAAAATAAACATGTTATACTGGATGTAAAAAGTCAAGATAAACAGCCATTATTGGAGGGTAAATTAACAGAGCTTTTAGCATTAAAATTTACTTCGAGTTAACTTGAGACGATAAATAAGTACTGCTACGGACTAAAAAAAAAAGCAGCCTTTAATTTACCTGCAATCCATCCAGACCATCATTTACAAAGACCGTCTTGCCATTTATTTCAGTTTGCATTTCTCCTGCCATCACAAGATAAATTTTCAATAGATTCTGGTCAATAAATTTATATTCTTTTCTTTCCTTCCATTGTTCAAACTAAAATTATGAATACAACCTAACGGGTTCAGAAAAATACAGCGCAATGTTATTGGACTACTATCAAATATAAAAAAAAAATCTTTCATCCCAATAAACCACTCATGCATTCTGCTAAATCTAACTCCGACACTGTTGAGAGTACATACACGCATAATAGGGATAAATAAGTTTATTGCAACTAATCCAAATACAAACTTGATTTTTATAAGCTGCTCTGTCGGTATATCTAAATGTTGAAAGTGCACAAGCAAGATGAGGATAATTGCTTTCAATAGCCTCCTCTACTGCAGCTTCCAAATCAGCGTTTAGTACAAAATAAAGGATTTTTGCAGGACCTGATGAAGGTAGTTTTTGTGGTCGTTCAAGTGTTGCTAAATATTTTTGTAGCCATTTAGCAACTCCTTCCCGACGACTCAATGTTTTGGTGTAACTGGTGCCTGCTAAAAATATTGGAATAATCTTAAACTCGTCCAAAAAACTTTTTTAAAGATTCGAAAGTTCACCAGTGAATGAAAATGCGGAATGGAAAAAAATATCTACTTAATACATAATGAAAGCAAAGTATTAAAACAGAAGTACCCGTAACTTGAGAACCAAAAAGAGCATCACATAACTCTAACACATTTGTATCATATGTGACTCCATTAGACCTTGATGCTGTCGAGGAGTACTTTATTAAATCGACAAACTCCTATAAAACAAATTTAGTCATAATATTGCATCAATTATATATATCCGGAAGAAATTTAATCATAATATAACTGAAAATTTATCCGACTGGAACTCAAAAATTTAAAAGACTTGTCGATATTAACAATATAGGGAAGAAAAGAGAAAAACTGAAACACACAATATATTAATAACGTCCAAAAAAGACTCAAAGAATGAATTTACTCCATCTGGCTTCCTTTGTGGAGCACCTTGGAAAATTGAATTTCCCGCATCACCATCACTCACAACTTTACTCATTTGGTCAACTTTCCGAAACAGATCGATAATATATCTCTGCAATGATTCAAAACATTAACTTCAATCGTTTGAAGTAAAAAGCAGACTTGTCCAACGTAAAAATTGGAAGAATCGAATTAATATTTCATGATTTAAGTTGCTAGAAAAATTCAGAGAACGGAAAAAAAAATTACAGTAGGCACTTGACTGATGCACTGAAGCTGAAGACATCGCACAGATAATGGATTTGGATAATCACCCATCCAGCATACTCGTCCTACAAAGAAAGAATCTCATCTACAAAATGACCGAAATTTATTTTGATATACTGAATCAATATTTCTCATTGTCTAGAAAAAAAGCATTTCTAAATGGACCCAATGATATATTGTCTAGCTATATCAAGGGATAGATCGCTGCAATACATGTAATGCAATAGTGTTTTTAGCTTTCGGGAAATGATATATATATATTTTAAGTTTCGTAAAAAACTAACCGTGATTCCAACCCACACGTCCGCACCTTCCGTTCATTAATGAGCAATCAATAAAGGTACCAGTTTTCGCAGCTATTTTCGTGAATGCTTGTTCTCCCTCTTTAAGATAACTTTTTATTTCATTAATCGGATCAATAAGATACATTTGCGATTGACCAGTACCATCTTGGCTCTCCGCATCAATCATCATAGAATCACCCATTAAATCATCTGCAAAGTCACAATGATTCCTTGAATGCAATATTATTTGTAACAACAAAGTCAGACTCTGTGTTATAAAGACCATAAATTTTACAGTTTCTCATGAACTTTGCTTTCAAGAATATCTGATAGCTGAGCTACTATTTGCTGAAATAAATCGAGTTAAAGTGAGATTTTAATACAAAACAAACTTAGCACTGTTTTGTTATCACATAGTTCCATCTTATGCTCGGTTTCTGATATCGAGTTTGATTGAATATAGTCGCCCAAAAGAGGGGTATCATAAAAAGCATTCAGTTCGGGAACTTTTCCATTACCTTAAAATCATCAATTGAAAAGGATCAAAAAGAAAGAAAATATCACTCTCAATACAACACGAGCAGAAGAAAACCATACCGTTGATTCCCCCTAATCCACGGACAAAAAAAACTGGATCGGACAGAGAATCTAATTGTTTCAAGTCTTGTTGAAAGTCCTGAAATACGGGATTTTATATTAAATATATTACATAAGATACAAGAAAATATGTGGTGATATCAATAATTGAGTTTTAATATGGGTAGATAAATTTTTAACGATATACTAATAGCATATTGATCATCTTTTAAAAACGAATGAAACATACTGGAGAACTGCACTTTCGCTCTTTACCAAAAGCAACGCAGCAATAACTCTGTTAATAGAAAAGATGACATCTGGGAAAATGTTAGACCAAGATTAACTGAGAAACTATAAAATCATTTTTGTTGCCTTTGAAACTGCTGAACTTACTTGAAAGCCATCACTTGTAGAAGAATTCCAAGCAGCAGCGTCACTAATGTCTCTCTTATCAGTGACTTTCAACTTTGGTAACTTGGCCCGTTGCACAGCATCTTGGATTTTGCTGGCTTTAAACGCTGTCTTTAATTGCACCTCGTCAAGCATATCATCGTCATCATCATCCTCAAAAAACATTTTGAATTTCAATCAAAATCGAAAGCAAACATGATAATTTATAACGAATACTAATTGTTCTCAGTACTCCAACCTTTTCTGGAATTTAGTTTAAAATTCAGAAAAAGACCAAAAGGGAAAGAACAAACTATAAACAACTAATTAAGGAGATATCTGCTGTTAATACAAACCGTTAATCCATATTTAGTAAAATGCGGCACTGTGAACACCCAAGTGCCTGTTTCAGGGCGATAGTCTTTGAATTTCGCCCCCATTTTCAACGAAGCACGTTCCAGCTTTGCCCGATAGCCCATTTCTTCAAGGCGAAGTGGATCCTAAAAATCATTGTGGTTTTCATAAGTTTAATTCTTTAATTTTAAAAAATAAATTTTGATATTATTTGATCTTTTGTATAATAAAACATTGAATAACGACATTCAAAACAAACCACAATATATTCCTTCGTTTTTTTATCGCGGGGCCAAACTCTATCCAAACTAACTTCTGCAAATCGATTTAACTCTTGTCCAACTGGTGGTTTTGAACTATCATCAGGATATACAATTACTTCGTGTTGACGGAAATGTACTACCTAGAATTAAAGAGATTAGCAATAAAAGAAAACCAATTTCTTGACCACAAAGATTTAAAAACACTGAATCATTTAGGATATTATTCTCGATTAATAACAAACCTTATCTAAATTAACATTCTGCAAGTCGAACGGTCCAGGCCAGAAAACACTTCCGAAAGCAAGCCGACGTATCGTAAATCCACTTTCAATATGACAGACACCTTTATTATTCAACGCCATTTCTGCAAGTTCTTCCAGCGATGGCTCACATTCATAATCTCGCCTGTAATAAATAAATCCCAGTTATTTGTTGTTACCAAGAAATTCTGAGATAAAACTTGAAATGGTATACAAGTGCAGTCAGCAGTAAGACAGTACTTATTCCTCAAGTAAAAATATAAATAAAATCATAGCCTAATATACTATAGGCTATGCTTATATTTCATCGATGCCATTCAGCTATTGATGTTCGAAATCCTTTAAAATTAAAATTCAATGCAGCCCTGGGCCCTAAAAATTGAACAAAATTGACAAACGCTAACCTTGTTAAAACTATACCAGCTGGATGAACACTGATCACAGGAAGATCTTCAGATGTATTGGTAACACTGCCGTTAGTTAAATTCAGTGAATTACTAACGCTCTCTTCCTCGGAATACACCTGAAACTTTTTTAATACAGGAATATTACCCAAGCAACTTATCGACTTAACCATTCACCATACCTGATCTTACAGAAGTACAATTGACTCATGTTATGTTTATAGCATTGAAAATTTCCCAGTGTGAGTGCTCAGAATGTTTTACTGCCATCCGTGACAAGTCACCCCGTCTGATAAATGACATGTATTAATCTGAGCATAATAATTATCCCAGTAAATGATGGGACTACTCAAAGAGATAAAAATTAATTCGGAAAAGTATTACATCAATCTTTTAAAATTATCTAGATGAGATCAACAATGCCCATACAGGAAGAAGTGTAGTGAAAAGAATTATACAATCCTGAACACTTCCATAACGAGTACAACAGCTAAGAGCTCTGAATATAATTAAAACAAACCACTGGTGAAGATACTTGAGTACATTGTCTCAGTGAATGAGGACTACTAGATACTCTTCCTTCTTCAACTGCTGGTTTGTCAATCGTTAGATTTTCCGAAGGTGGCAACATGAATGAAACGCTTGTTCTTCTTCCAGTTGTTGTCAGCTCCGTAGTAACTGATCCCTACAAGTTTCGAGGATATTTAAAATATGAGGACCTTTACTTCATTTGTTTCCCAATTCGTAATTATCTCAAATACTTACAGTATCTGCCTTTGAAACTGTTCCAAGTCGTATATTATCAGTTATTTCATTATCTCCACCAAACCTTGCTGTTAACGAAGGGGAGATTGCCGCTGAGCTGATTGAACTTCGCCGATTCTCTTGCTACAAATGGTTCTATTCTCTTATTCTCCAATTATTTGTTTATCAATTATTGTAATTGAAGACGAATCTTATTTCATTATGGCTATAAAAAATGACTTGAAGTGACACAGAAATTCAGGATGAAGTTACTGAACTTCTTTCAAATTTAAATTAAAGAAATATCCATTACCATATATTTATGGAGAACACTGAGATCAAGTCGCTTAACATTTGAATTACATTTTGATTTCGATGAATGACTGGTATTCATTCCGAAAAAGCTAGAGGGATCTATTGACGAAGATGAACCGTTAGTGCCGCATGATCTGAAAGGAATATTGTAAGAAATCCAAACTTATCAAAGTCGTTCAATACAATCAAGGTCAATTAATTTCAATCCGAATAACATTCTCACGACTAACTCAATTTATCAACAATTAAGGGAATTAAGGAAAATAGATACTTCACCACCTAAATTTCATCGCTACAGAGACTTCGTCTTAAATTCAGTGTTAAAAAACTCACCGATTAGTACTGCTGTCGAGATTTAATGATTTGTTTTTCCTATTACTGCTTCTCAGAGCAGGTGGCAGGAACATGGAATGATATGTAAAGTCACCGATACTGTCTCGAGATTTGGAAGCTGAAGACCTGATACGTGATGCTGCAGCTGGTATTGAACCAAGTGCAAGTGGTCCACTTGGTGTTGTTGTCGTCATCGCACCTACATCCTTCTTGGAAGCCAGAAATCGTATTTGTCGTTCTATGCTATAGCATAAAGTCAAATTAACAGAAAATATAGGGAAAGATGATTTCTATAAAACTTAACTTCTTAAAAGTGAGAAAAAAACTATTCGAGGGGAAAACTGAAAATGACATTTTTTTTTTTCCAAAAGATAAAGCTTAACAAAGAGTATAACTAAAAATAGCCTACCAAAGACCCTGTGTAACGTATGCTTATATATTTTTTAACCAATGAATGAAAACGTTCAAAGAAAAATAAGATCCGAAGCCTAATTATTCGCAAAATAGACTACACAAATCTTAATAAACGTCAAAATATAAAAGGGATAATCAAGATAAAGACTTCAGACTGACCTGACAGGATTAGGAATATTTGATTTCTCCTGTGATTCCGTCGTTAGAAGTTTCAGTAATGGATTGTCGCCGTACGGACTGGCTGCTAACTGCGCTTCGATTATTGCTTTCTCAATTTGCCACTGATTGAAATTGGCACCCAGAACAATGGGTGCTGCCAAAGAAACATTACCAGCAATTGCTTGCTGTGTGGAACCGAACACTGGAAAATCCTAACAGACTTACTTCTCGATTTAATTAATTTTCCCTATGATTCGAAACAAGGAAAAAGACTTTGTTTATTGACAAAATTTTCACCAGGCTGTGTCGGAGCAGAACCAAATAAAGAATTAGTCGGTTTCACCGCAGAAGAACCGAATAATGAAGGCGTCGCGGTAGGAGCGGTTTGTCCGAAAAGACTTCCTAAACGGTAACAGTTGTAAAACAAGGTTTGAAAGACTTGTATTATGCACAACTTTGAAATCAATTCTCCCTGTTTATTTTTTTCAAATTCAGTAAATAATAATTTCTAGCAATAAAGTACCTGTATTTGAGCTAAACAAACCAGTGGCCGGCTTGGAACCAAAAAGACCACCTGTTGGTTGTGCAGCTGAAAAAATTTTCCTTAAAATTTCTAGCAAAAGCAAAAATATAAGATTCAAAATCTTGAGATTCGCTTAACAGTCTGTATATCTCCCTTCACATCAGCGGTTAAATACATACCAAAAGGAGAAGCAGAAGATGTAGACGCGCCGAAAGCACCAAAACCACCAGAAGTGGCAGGTTTGGCACTGAAAAGGCCCGTCGAAGCAGTTGATGTTGCAGGCTGCTGAAAGGTACTGAATCAAGAAAAAGGATAAACAGTTTGTTCAGGATGAATCTACATTTCTTTAGATGGAATTAAATGATGTAATTTAAAAAAAAATTTTTTTAATTCTTCCAAATTTCGCCGAATTATAGAAACAACGTCTACAGCGGTGATCGACCAACACTAATATTTATTCCTAAATAAACATATATGAAGTATCTTCACAGAGTACAAATAGTTATATAAGTAAGATGTAATTCCTCACAGTATTGCTGCCAAATGTAAACGGGCTTGACGAAGATGCAGCAGTGCTGAAAGCCGGTCCACCAAAAAGTGACGAACTTTGGGTGTTGAAACCCTAAAATCACTGCACTAAACTCCTCCATTGAACAAAAATAAATCAGTGGCAAATTTAAAATTAAGCTTTTGGGCACAAAATATTGCAGGAAGACAATCTGTGGATTTTTCATCAACTCAAAACAGAACTTCTTCCAAGTTGCTGGTTACGCAAGTTTAGGTTTATTGCAAGTTTAGCCTTGATTAATCTAGTCTTAGATGGAATCTTCAGCAAAAAGGTATTCTCTAGCAAACTAAAGAAGTAAACCAACATTAAAGAAGCAAAATCTAAAATCTAAATCGGTTGTAGTTATGAATGATATCTACTGACTAAAAAAAACCAACAGAAGCGTATTTCGTTAGGTCAGCAAACTACTTCAAAAACCTTTCGTACCTGAAGGACTGAGGCAAAAAAGAGAGTGAACAAACAATTATTCTTGGTAATCGATTAAATCCCACATGTTCCTGTGACACTACATTATTCTGAAGAGGACGAGTACGCTGGTCATGTTTACACGTCACAGTAAATGATATAGTACCTCTCCCTCTCCGTCATTTCATACTATGGACAAAATTATGGTTTCTTATTAGAAAGTACTATAGTACATATATGATAATTAATACTAGCCTTACACGTGACAAATTAAAAAAAAAAGTGAAACAAGCCGTCGTTGATTTGGCGCCAAATAATCCTGTACTAGTCTGGGTCTGCCCGAACGGTGAAGTTGTAGTAGAACCAAATAATCCTGCGGTTGTCGGCTTACTACCGAAAATCGATGTAGTAGTTGTCGGGGTTCCAAATAACAAAGATGACGTTGTGGTTGTAGCACCGAAACCAGTTGAGGCTAAAAAAATAATCTGTATCTGTCACAAAAATGTAACTTAATATCATCAAAACTTACCTTGCGTACGACGGGTGTAGTTAAATAAAAGATGAGGATCTCTTTTCTGAGCTTTTTCTTGATACCGCTGGCTGCTAATAAAAGGGCTCACTGTTTCCAAAAAGTGGTTTATTTTGGCCAAAAATTGAAGATTGCGTTGTAGTTACAGTGGAGCCAAATAACGAGGAAGATGACTGTGATGTCTGACCGAATACCAAACTACCACTTTGAGGACCTTTTCGATTTGCCAAGTAATCGTCGCATCTCAATTCCTAGAGAAACCAAAAACATTTATTTTTTCTCCTTTACTTTGCTTACTTCACAAAACACATATATCACGATAAAGATCCTCAGTATGGCCTATAAACGATAGGATCATCAGGATCATGAACAAAGACGTGATGGGAAGTACAATCAAAATTTTCTATTATTCAAAAGTTACGAGAACTTGAAGATCTAAAAGATATACCTCCAGACTCTTGCTTTCATATTGTTTCATAGCAGTGATACACATATGCTTCGTACTGATTGTTTGGTTTGTACCATTGCGGAGCATAGTGTCCGTGGACGTTGGAGGATCGAATTTGATGGTTGTGCCCGATACAGATGTTGCTAGAAGATTCCAATGCCAGTAATTTTTCACTGATGATGAGAATCTTTCTAATCTTGTTCCAATTCTAGTTGTAACTACATGAAGTAACCCAAAAATTAAGGAAGTAAACAGTTAAATATGAAAAAAAAAAATTGAAGAACTCTATACTTCCAAAACTTGACCCAAAAACACCACTGGTCTGTTGTGTTGACTGAGTTGAACCAAATAGTGATGTGGTACCACCGAACGCTGTTGACTGCGTAGTCGACGATGAACCAAAAAGTGGCTTTGACTGGCCAAATATTGACGTTGAAGTAGAAGAAGCCGGCTGTGTGCCTCCTAGAATGGCATTTATTTTAAAAGATTATCATTATCTAACATAACACTTTACGTCTTGACAATGAAATCAATCGCTACCGAAAAGTGATGTTGATTGTCCAGGAGAACCAAAAATTGATTTCTGGCCGAATAAACCTGTACTCTGTGTGGTCGTTTGTGTTCCAAAACCTGTTGCTGGTCGATTAGCGGATGATCCAAATAATGAACTGCCCGCTGTAATTGAAATATTGAAATGCTAAAATAATACTCTACAACGGCGAGTGATATATAGCTTACGCTATTGCAACTCATTTTGATCCTCAAAACCTGTAGTAAAAGCTCCAAAAAATGACAATATATTTTACTTGACGAGAAATACGACACATGGTACAAACAGTCCTCTAGGGAAAGTGGCGTAAAGTTGAAATTATACAATATTAAAGGTAAGTAACTGGAAGGAAAAAAGAGAAAGGACAAAAATTACTGCAACTGTATAAAACAAGCCCGTGAGCTGAAGTTCTATTATGAAGGATACGGATCTTCACATCCCTTGATAAACCAGACCATCTTTTTTCCTCCAGAAAAAGGAGAAGTGAGAAGTTAAAGAAAAAATAAAGAAAACCGAAAAATCAACTTACCACCAAAGGCAGACGTATTGGAAGAACCGAAAGGCGATTTCCCAAACATTTCGAAAAGAGCCAATTGAAAGAAATTATTGTATTTGGGAATATCCTCTGAGCAGTATGTGATGGCCAAAGGAATGTTAACCAGAAAAATAAGTACGGTGAACCTTGACCCAGTGGAACGGCTGACAATACCACAACCAACACCCACAAGAAAATATTCTGGGAAATATGAAATCTTGGCGCAGCTCCAAAGTTGATTTCACGGCGCCAATTCAAAAACTATCTATTTGGGAAATTCGAAAGATGAGGTAGAGGAAGGAAGAGATTTATCGAGACATCTGGGAAGTACCAGAGGACGGGATGGATAGATGGATTTCATGAGGTCGAACTAAATGACTTGAAAGTCAAAGCATGAGCATTGCCGTACAGAGGTGTTTTAACAGTCTAACACGTCTGTAGTGCTTACTTCCGATACTAAGCTAGCTATTTAGACTTCCCGTACAAGCGTGCTAAAGATTTCCTCTTAGGAAGACATCTGAGGATTTCTGCAAATTTGGTAACGTCACATAGCTTTTCTGTTTTAGCTCAACAGAATACGACGTGAATGTGATGTGGATGCGCTGCGATACTAAAGTTGGCTCTAAGTATGCAAAAATTAAAATGGGATGGACAGAAAGAGTAATATCAATTGGCTATGAATAACAAGATCGAAACAATCGAGAGTTGTTAGTTCTCCGAATCAAGTAATAATGATTTTTGTGCATGATCTTCGGCAAAAACATTACCGATGGTTTTTTTTTTGTAAATGGATTGCAACTATTCTTTAAAATAATTCCGATCTTCAAAATGTCTAATGTATTTAGAGAATACTTCATTACGTGGCTGTCAAGAAGGGATTGTGTAGTTGTTGTCGTTTATTGAGGAATATCTTAACGTTTGTGGCTGTAAAAAATTTTAAGATTCTAAATTTTTGGCACATTGCAGAGGAAGCGAAATATTTGTTTGGATTTTCAAATTACTAAAATAGTGAGATATTTTATGGTAACCTTTCCTTTCAGAATGAGAATAAGTTTGCAATCTGTTTTCCAAAACAATTTATAGATGCAGTCCTTTTTCAGGGTTTTAAAAGAATTCAGTATGTTAGTGTTTGGAGAACATAGCGGGATATAACTAATGGATGTGAAAGAAGTAAAGCTGAAAGTCGACTCACGAATGTATATATTTATAGAAATCCACGAAAGTTTGACATTATCATCTCTCATTACTAATCATAACTGATAGTATGTTTCATGTAATTCATAAAATATTGACAAGCTCTCTCTGGATCCGCATCTATCCGTATACGTATTGGGTAGCTATTATCGCACAAAACAGTGTGGAACGACGGTTCCCAAATGTCTTCCGGCCGACGAAACCGAATATACTCTGTAATTCCGAAATATGTCAGTAAAACAAAATTTAAAATATGTCATTTTATATTTATAGCATGGATAATTCCTGCGCAATTTTAGGACTGTTTTGCACCTTCTGCTTAACCTAATTCAGCAGAAAATGCGCTTCTTGTGGTAAAGTATTTTTATTTAGTTTGAATGAAATTAAGTGTTGTCTTATGTAACTTTAGTAGTACTTGCCAGTAATATCGCAGTTACATCTCTTTATGCAAAGTGAATTACAATTGCTCAAGAGAAGTGGAAACAAACTTCTGTTTCCAAAAATGTAAGCATCTGCCACAGTTACTAATATTAAGAACAATAAAGAAGAAAATATCATAGAGAAGCCTGCAGTGACCTGACTTTGTGACATCACATATATATTTAGCTGGAAATTGAGAAGATTTTTAAATCATGAGGAGCGGTACCTTGCGATGTATTGTAAGATTCCACGCAACGTATCTATCGAAATAATCTTAATATTGTCGATTCTAATCATACTTTAAGCTCATTTGAGAGTAGAGGGATGACATCGATGTGATTAGCCTCCTGTCTTCGAACAGTTCTCGGCATTCTCATTAATATCAAATTAATGATAATAATTAAGACATTCCATCATCTTTTGCTAATCTTCCCTTATTTACAAAAGCCTCAGTCAATCTATAAATTAAGTTTGTAAAATCAGTGATAGTGTAAAATTAATATTAAATCAAGGCGATATGTTAATTTCCCATTTTTTTAAGAATTTTCTTGAAATATCAATGATGGAAAGACTATTATATCAAGTAAAAGAAATAAGCGAAATTAGTAGCCAATAACAGTTTTAAATTCATCATCTGAAGATGGCTTCCATTGGTTTAAAAAGTAGAAAAAAGTTATTTTGAATAAACCTCAAAAGTTTGACCAAATCAATACTTCCGTAATGACTTTTCAGATCATTCCTCAAAATGTATCCTACAAGTTCTTCATTTGTTGATTAAAGCTAGAAGAACTAAGGCTAACAATAAAAAAGTGAAAACAATGATGAAAGTATCCTCGTTAGGTACATTTATATTCACGGAAGAATCCACATGACAAATTCTCTTTAGAGCTGTCTTTCAAGTTAATTCAACTTTAAGCCAAATGAATCATGGACTGAAATTGGACTTAGCATCCACAACAAGCTTATGTCTTCTTCCTTTGCAATAATTTTTGTTATACGTCAATTTATTACCATTGTAAAGATGCCTGAATGGAACTTTTTTTTATATCAAAAGAGCAAATAGATGCTTTAATTTGAATTCAAGTTAAGGATGAGGAATTGAAAATCCAATCACTGCTTAATAAAATATTCAAAATTTTCCGAAAAAATTTCGGAGCTTTAAAAAAAGAGACGAAGTGGGAAAGAAGGGAAACAGAATAAAGGGGCCCAAAATAAGGCTTCCTGTCAAGGATTTTAAACTTAAAATAAAAATTCGCTTTGCAAGGAACTTGAAATGTTAGAAATAGGACATTTGAGGCAAAACGTCTTCGCTGAAGATTGATTGCTAAAAGTTGACAGCAGGAAAGGAAAACTTCCGCATGGATTTTGAAAAGACGTGGGAAAAGAGATTACTGCAGTGATAATGCCTCAGTGATAAGCCTCACTGCTTGTCAACACTTCCCAGATTAGCATTCATTCAAATACAATAATCACTCTCGAGTCATCAATGGACTCATTCGCGATTTGAGCAAAGTGCAATTACTGGACGAGATATTACACATTGCTAGTTATACTGCTAAGTTTATTTTGCTACTGGAAGTGTCGTCTATTTGGAAATCAAAGATTATTTCCAATTCTTGAAGGAGAATTTTTTTGATTGTTTCCTGATATCAACCATTCAGGTCGTGCGAAAACAGAAATTGTATATCTTTTAATTAAAAAACATAAAATAAACATGTTTATTTTTTAAAAATTTATCTTAAATCTAAAGAAAATTTATCTTTTTGCTTAATTTGGAACCGAAATTATGCTGAAAATTGAAACAATAGCTTTTGTCTTAATTTTACTGATGCGTTGAAGCATAGTGATAATAATTTTGATAATGATATCAGCACATTCTATCAGATTTGGCATGTTCGCACAAGAACAGTAAGGTACTGTGAATAATCGTCAAACAAAATAACTTTGGATTTAGTCCATACTTAGCTATTTTGTCTTTAACTTCCTTTGTTTTCATTAATTTTAGTTGTGGAAAAATTCAGAAAAATTCAAATCCGAAAAAAATAAACGTCCATTGAGAAATTTTTCCAAGGTAAAACAAATAATCAAATGTTATATTGTTTATGCCTCACCATGGAGCCAATTTAGACAAATATTAAAAGAAAAGCAAAAGTTCAAAAAACTGACATCGCATTTTATTAAGTTGTTGTTACCGAGAGATGTTTAAGTCTTTTCTTCGTTATCTACATTGGGACAGTATTTGCTTGCAGAATATTTGATTCAGGTGGAATAAGCTTCTTTATCCATTAACTGATAAAAGTTCTGATCGAGTTTTTCAAAGTCTTAATAATGCCACCAAATCAATAATAGCGAATAACTCGACGTCGAATAAAATTGAAACGAATTAATAGCCTGAAGAAAAAGGAACTCATAGAAGAACTATTTGCTTTCAGGTGTGTCAAATGTATAAAATTAATTGTTTTACAGACAAAAACGTTTCTTCTGTTCATCATTTAATCTTCTCATATTTTGAAAAAGTCTCTAACTTGTTGGTACTTGAAATTATTTCCAGTAACATTTCTGCCAAATTCGGCTCAAGGAATCATTTGCATAACGTAAAATGTTAGTTAGCTATATCCATACTTGGAATTTTCGAACAGTTCAAAACTTAAAAAATTAATATTACGTGAAACAAGTACAGTAGGTATTTAGGATTATGGAGTCCCAGAAACAGCAATTAAATTCGGATCTATCATCAATCAGACGGTGTAAAAAGATGGGATAAAAAATTTTTTAAAATGGTTATCAAAAATTTAACAAAGCTTTGTATGGATGAGTCATAATCATTTGAATTACATGAAACCAGAGCATAGAATTTAAAATAACTGGAGACTTTAATTAAGACTTAAAAAAGCTATGAATTTAAAATAACTAAAGGCTTTTAATTAATAAATGGGCAAGCAATATAAAACAGTCTTAGAGAAAATTAAGATTTATACCTGATGTGATTTGAAATGGGCCTCTAATAAGATATTCAACTACAAATAGTTAACTATACATATTTGAAATGGACTTACAATAAGATATTGAACTACAAATAGTGAAGTATGCTTATTTGAAATGGATTTATAATAAAATATTTGAGCTATGCATATAAGAAATGGGTCTCTAATAAGATATTGAACTGCAAATAGTTAATTATACATA
>PQVD01001475.1:0-17432 GCA_003012265.1 Setaria equina
TTTTAAATTTTAAAATGAAAATAGTTCAGATTCAAAAACGAAAGACGACAGTATATGTGGAACTGGAAAATAACCTCTTCAGACCGATGTCGCATTTGATGGACGCCACATTGAACGTCGAAGTTGGTATCAAACTGCAAGGAGTAAAATTCTTACCACTCTTTTTCTTTTGTTGAATAGTTTTGAGAAACTAATGTAAAAAAAAAAAAAAAAAAAAAAAAGAAATGAAATGAAGTGATTGATGGTGTGAAATAACCTTTCCAAAAACTGTGCGATTCATCCTTTGAAATCCAAATGCCGATACAGCAGCCAAGGACCCTAAATAACCAAAGACTTCAAAAACCTGCTTGATCATTTATTGCTAATGATGAATTCTTAAACTACTTTTCAGAGGAAAGATTAAAAAGAAGTTTCACACATAGGTAGCAAATCAACAACTTAACAGAAGAGAAAATTTATAATCGAATTCAAATACTTCCTTCATTTCAAATTTAAGTACTCTTCTACTTCACATACTTTCCTATAAATCCATTTTATACGACGGAAATTCCCCGAGGAAGTGTTTTACATTTCAACTAGCTATGACCCAAAAAGTTATTGAAGTTTTCCTTTATGCGTTTGTTTCAAAATTATGTAATAGCGAATATCGGACACTGAAAGGTGAATAATTTCAAAGCGATCTACAGTTGATGGAAATGATGCCAAAAAAGAACACTAAACAAATGGTTGTGTGACAAAGGGAAAAAGAAAGAAAGGATAGAACCATTCATTGGTCGGCAAACCTAATTATCGAGAACTCTCGGGACAGGAAATGACGGGAAAAGAATAAACGGTGTCTAGAAGATGATAACAACTAGTGTAAAATGGAAAATGGAAAGAATTAAATAAAGTGGTCAGCGGTTCCGTTAAAAATAAAATATGACTGGTTCGTTCTGTTCCATTATTTTTTTCAAAGAACAAAAGAGAATCTTTCACCTTCATGATGACCTTTCTTGCAGCTTCAACGATGATCTGACCTCAATTAGGCTATCTATCCATCGCTGACCTTGACCAGGTCATTTATCCATCGATATTAATTCTTTGTTATATTGCTATTGTATTTAACCAAATACTATCAGCGAATAAAAAACATTCCATGTTTTTCTCCTTTCTCTTCTCAAAAACAGAAATCAGCAGCCACATTTTCTTCTTCTTAATAACTGCTTCAAAAACAAAAGCAAACTGTACAGAAGAACTAATTACTGTAAAATGTGACGGCTAGATGGAATAAATGTATTACTGTAGGAAAGGTATGAAAAGTAAATTTTGGGGGTGAAAGGAAAAGAAAAATATTTTTTAGCAAAGGGAAGAGTGCTCGGAACAAGTTTAAAAGAAAGGTTGGAAAGGTATGAAAAAAGGAAGAGAGTACTTGATATGAGCCATTGCGATCTTCAAGAAAGCGCCTTACGCTCTTCTGATTGGTCCGTTCCCAAAAATATATCATGCAATATTCGATCTCGTCATTTCTAACCATTGTCAACTTGATTTATAATCATTTGAAAAGCGAAGAAGGATAAGAGGGATGCAGTGTCATTATTTAATATGCAATCATTTGCAGCAGATATTGTTTGATTTGTGATGATTGGAGAATGACGAATGAATATTTCGATGGCATTAAATTTGTTATTAGTATGTATACATAAATAGCTTCAAGAGAAATTGACACAAAATAAATTGAGAGAAGAAGCTTTATCCATTGAGTAAGCCTTCATTCAATTCTTACCCTTTTTTATTCTCTCTTCTCACAAATATTTCTCTCATTAAAATCTCGAGAATTTAAGCTTGTCATTTCCCACATAAAAGTTCCCATGACAAAAAGTATTAATAATTCGATATTATCGGATAAACGAACTAAAACGATCAGATTTCAATTAACCTTATCAATAGTATTTTTGGTAGTTTAAAATTTAAGACATTTAGTTTTTTGTCCTTTATTCTCATATTATAAGCTAGTATAGCCTGTAATAAAGTCATAGCTTAGCAGATCTGTAAGGTTTAGATGGCATCATAAAATAGTGGTAACAAATAAAAACGCAAGATCGATGATCAAACATTAATGCTAAATGAATTATTGTAAACAACAACAAAAATTTTGCAAAGAAAGTTGTTTATCTCTAAATTTGATAAAATGGATAATGAAAAATAAGCATTCAAAAATTAAACTACATGAAGCTATTTAGTTGAAGTTGAAGTGATCCTTCTTCTTCAAATTTTCTTATGTCACCATCCAGAAGGTACAAAGTGAAGGAAAGCGTGCCGAATCAATTTGTTTATGATTAACTGGTAACTGCAAAACTTTAAACATTGAGATTATGGTGCTTAATTGTTGTTCATTGAACTCTGTTCAGTAACGATGATACAATTTATAATCAACATGAACACACCGAAATGAGTAAATCACACTTTCGTCCACTTTAAATTCTATACTTTAAAACCGATTAACGTCTAATATTCAGCAGTCTGCGGAAATCATCTTACAGAGCTTCTTATATTGTTAAAATTATGAAGATGGTGACAAAAAAGCACTGATGGATAAATTAATTTATTAGCAGTAACAACGAATTTATAAGGAAGTTTTTCCATCCGTTAAATCAGGCATCAATTTCTTATCAATCACATATCTTGTAAAAAACATAAGTATGCTTGGGATCTAATCTTGCTTTCTATTTTAATTTTCTGTGAATGTTATTACCAAACAGTAGTCGTTTTAGTCTTTTATTAAGTTAGCCTTTTCCATACAAGTTTAAAGTTTGAAAATCAAGAAATGTTGGAAGATTTTTTATTTGTGACTTCTGGAGAAAATATTCAACTTTTTAAGGTTATAAAATTAGCATTTACTACATGAATCTTCTGAACGCTTTTTTTGGTTGACTTCTGTTAAGTGAATAAGATGGATGGGATGCAATCAAGGTGGCACGTTCATATGGAATACTGACATTCATATTTCTCCTGTTATCCCGGGATACAATATACGAAGAAGGAGTTTCACATCGTGGTATCATAATTCCGGGTTGCATGAATCTATTAGATCCAATCATTTGCGCTACTCCATTACCATAGACCGGGTTCACGACAAGATGTGGTGTGTGCATTGATTCTGCTAAACCAGATTTCCTGCAGATCATTTTCTTTTGTGATAGAGTTATTGCTTCCTTTTCTTTCTTACCCATGATTAGTATCCGTTGTACAACGGGTTCGACCTGAACTGGCTGACATCGTGCTCCCGCCCTCGCTTCCTCAGGTATGAATCCGCGCATTTTTAAACATCCTGAACTTTGTTGCTTATCTGAAAGTTTGGTAAAGTTCTGTTGTGAACTAAAATCGCCGCCCGCATTTTTCAGAAATTTTTTTGGTCGAATAAATAGGTTTTTCAAATGATTCTTCTTGGAGTTATTTGTCTCAGGTAGGCCAGGGTGTTGAGATGTACCACAAGTCACTTTATGGCAGACTGCAGTTTTCTCCGAATAGTGTTTTGGATGGTTCATGCTGGACATATCAACTTTTTTCTTTATGTTTTTGTGATCCGAACGAGATATTGGTATTTCAGCCAGATAGTCCAGTTCCGGCAGTTCATTGAACAAATCACTTTGATTTCTACTTCTGTAGTCGCTGGTCACAGGGATTCTCGTTATATCATTATGTTGCTTATTTGGGTACTTCTTACCATCATAGAAACAATCATGACAATTCACATGTACTCTACTGGAATCATTCTCCGGATACAAGAAGCAACCATCTACA
Organism: Setaria equina; assembly: GCA_003012265.1. NCBI lineage: Eukaryota > Metazoa > Nematoda > Chromadorea > Rhabditida > Setariidae > Setaria > Setaria equina. The sequence goes on from PQVD01001475.1 coordinate 3,781, forward strand.
TCATCCGTAACTAATTTCGGATTTTTCCTCACTGCAACCTTTTGTTTGGCTGTCAGCCTGCTAAGACATTTCGGATCTTGCTCTGAATAGATATTATCCTTCATCGTTAAACATGAATTTGTTTGTGGTATATTTCTGGAAACGATTTTAGATTCTTCTGTCCTACATTTTCGGTTCAGCAACTGAGATCCTTGCGGTTCTGTTTTATAAGGATATTGAGCAATTTGCACTGTTTCATACGGGACCATATTCTCTTCCGTTGATGTCAAGCAACAATGTTGTGTTCTCGATTTGTTATCGGCTAAACAGTTTTCAAAATGAATGAAATATTGGGAATTTTCAAATTTTAAGCAAAACAGAGGCAGATCAGCCATTTTTGGATGAACATTTTACATGTAACATTTACCATATCTTCTTGTATCTCACCAGCAGAACATTAATTATTTGATTTAACTTAAACAATCATACAGCCAAGCAGCATGATTGTTATGAAAAAATCAGCAAAATTATTTTAAGCGACAGCTTCTTCCTTATTAGTTTTTCAAATTTATGAAGACCGTTAGGCTAATAATTTTCTAATATTTTCATCTTATTACTTCAAATACTCCTATGCAGTCTGCATCACAAAAAATTTCAACAATTCTGAAAATGTCTACCAGATGTTTGCTTTAATTCATCCTCCACGTATTCTTCGTTATCGGATATCCTAATACAGTGACCGTTCTGGCATATATGACTATCTGAAAAATCTGTCGCTTTCTTGTTGTCACTGTTTTTATTTACAGTTTGATCGTCTGAACAGAGAAGTTTTCGTTGAGTAGGTGGTGGTGACATTTCGATTGGCCATTGTTCGGTAGGCTTGATTAATTCATGCTAAAATATTATAGTGGTGATGCAAATTATTAAATTAACAATTCTCTTTCTTCCTTCATTCAGCACTATTTCACAGATCATATGAAACCTTTAAGAAGCGTAGATTATTTTAGTTCAGTTCAGATTTTGCAAAAAAAAGTTAAAAAGACAAAAGCTGTAAACTTCTGACGAAGTAGTATCGTCCATTTCTTCATCTACCAAAATTTCGTCCTTTTTCTGTTCTAAAAATTCCGATGAATTCTTGCGCCAACTGAAAAATTAATTCATTCAGTGTTGCTTCCTTTTGGTATATTTCCTTGCAATAAAGATGGCTTAGGTAAATTCTGAACTTTAACAAAGACCTCTTTGGTTATAATTGAAAATTTTTTGTGATGGCTTTATTTTGAATCTTTCATATTTGCACGAATCGAAACGAACAAACTTTTCGACTTTCTCGAAATTTTTCACGAAATCCATGCTACTGAAACCACTGGAAGATTTCGATGATAATGACAAGTTTTTGGATGGTAAGCGCTTTTTCTTATTATGGATGGCTTCTTGCAAAGGTGTTGGAATGTCCTCGGAATCACTACATGACAACGATCTAAAAAAAATTTAATTATTTTATTTAAGATTTTTTTTGAAAACTAAGAAGAAGAAAAAATTAGACAAAAGGAAAAAAGAGAAGGAGAGAAATAAAAAGCAATAAAATAAAAATCTTTAAAAAAACTGCAACAATATTTTAATACAGGGTTTGCAAAATTCATAAAGGAGAACTCATATGAATTTCAAATTAAAATTAAATTTATTTAAAAAATTTGACTGTGATTACACTTACTAAAAATGAAAAAAAAATGAAACATTTCAAACTAATCCCGTAAATTTTTACATATCAGAAATGGGGAAATGAATAAATAATACCTATGATGGTAATCAAAATATATATCAGTTACTTCATTTTAGCGTTTCTGACTCATACTTTGCAGTACTTCAGAAACTTAACAGAAATATTCAATTAAATGAAAATATATTTTTATCCCTGAAGTTTTTAGAAAAAAGAAGAAATGTGCCTCTGCCGCCGAATTGGAATTGAATTCTGCGATGTTTGAAGTGTATTAGCAAACTTCATCAGTTGCAGAATTTGATCAAGTACCGATAATGATTCAGATCGTCTTCCAGAACTATACATCAGCCTAGGGCAAAGCAAGTTAGTTAGAGTGATTCAGAGCTTCAAATGTTCAATTCATAACTTGTGGAACTCACTGTTTTGTACATGATGGGAATATTTCATTCAATGTTGCAGTAGATTGAGTCGTCGATGGTGCCGAAAATATGATATTATCATTTCTAGAGGAAAGACGAAATATGCCAGATACAGGGCCTAGAACCAAAAACTAGTAAAAGGACGAAGCTAAAAAAATTAAAAAATCTAAATAAAAGATAAATTCTTTTAACAAGTCTTTTCCCAAGCTCATTCTCTCCATGTCGATTTCCATTTTCTGCTATTTTCGCAAATCTTCAAGAAAATTTTTAAAAAAAATGAATTTCAAGAAAACTAAAAACAATGAATGAAATAAGAAGTAATACAGTTATTACGTAGAACAGGTAGTTTGGTACGTAACACATCCAATGCTACCAAATTAATAATCATAAACCAGCAAGGAGTTTTTAATGCATTTGATGTCGCGTCTTTAACCAGTGCTACTCGAATGCAAGTTTTCAGCAGAAGTTCCGGTGTATTTGGTTCGGGCTCATTTAACTCTCGTTCGATTGCCAAATTAAATAAGCGCATATCAAATATCTGTTAAAATAGGCAAAATTTTTATTTCTTTACGGGTAACTATGCCTAAATGGACAACTGAAGTTGCTACTGCACTTGGTGCCGTACAAAACCTGTTCACTTTCTAGACTGAACTCAAACAATGGCTCATATTTCAGTGATATTTGTTATTGCTGTCAGCATATATCACTATAAAAATAAGTCAGTTAAAATTAGAACTGCTGTGTCACTAGTTGAATGCAAACACAGGTCAGGTCTATCCAAACAGAACTTTTCAAAAGTTTATAATGCAAACTATTTAGCAGTTAAAATTTAATTATCAAGTAATCAGGTAGTTATTTCTTTCAAAAAATTTTTATTTCTTAGAAATCTCTAAAATCTAATGGAACTAAGTAATTAATACACAGTGAACACCTTGCACCTTGTTTATCAGCAAATGCTTATCAATTCGAGAATATGCATGTGTTTGGAAAATTAATAACCTTTTCAATTCGTTGTTGGTCAGTAATACCTTTCAAACGATCTTTTATCGTCTTTAGACGACCTCGCTGAGCGATCAGTTGTTCAGAAATACATTTTGATGTCGGTTCATTCCATCCTTGTACAATCACTGGCGCTAGGCCTCGAGCCATTGCTTTGATGTTTCCATTTTCATCCACCTTTATAATCACACCCTAAACTGCTACTAATTAACATATTAATGTGAAGTAATTATTGGACAAAGAACGACTTTTGTTCAAACAAGTCGTAAAGATACATTGTGAAATCAATTTCTAAATAAAATAGTACAATTCAAGTAATCATGTAGAATCCGAATAACTAATTAGCTGTTATGAAATTTTAAGAGAAAAAGGAAATATTCCGAAATAAGGCAACAAACATCGCCAATTTTATTCCTGATATCATCATTATCACAGTTATCAAAGTGATTAAAACCAAGCGTGACCCCATCATATTCACCATTGCTACCATCGATTATCACTGTTGTCCTCCTAAACTGTAATTTTAATTTCTAATATATATTTTTTCTTTATAGTCTGGAATTCAAGAATTATTTAGTTAATTTTAAAGATAAACATAAAAATTATATAAGAATGATTCAATTAGAGAAATAAAGATGCCTATATGAATTATATAAAAATGACTAAATTGGTTAGGAAAGCAGAAAATGTTCTAGGTTTTTCGAAAGGTCTCAAATTCATTTCAATCCTGTTAATATTTTAAATAAATTATATATCATCAAATCGTCTTTTCGCGGTTCATTTACTGGGGCACATCAAAGTTAAAAAAAAAAATGAGTTTTTGAGAAGAGAACGGGAAAAGAATTGTAGGCCTCTTCAAGTAAGACCCTAATAGAGAAAGATTAGCATTAGAACTGAGGAAAAAATAATACTGAAAGGAAACAAATCACTACAATGTTATTATTAGACTTATTATAGGATCATTTTAATCCTTGTTGATGGCAACCTTAAATATGCTTTTGCAAGACGCCTGCATTTTTCCATTAAAATAATTTTGCCCCATATTTCGTCGTCCAGACTACCTTGTTCGAGCTTTTCCAGTATCTCAACTACATGATCCTGGAAGTTCTAGTTTCAAAGTTTTGTTTTTTTATTTGAATAAATCAATACAAATAATGAATGGTGCTTATGTATGACGTAGGAATCAAAAAAAATAAAAAAAACATTATACTAAACAAATTAGATTAATGGAACTAGTGCTTACAACTTTACAGTAATTAAACTTAATTGTTAATTACGGTGTTCAAATTTGTGATGCAAAGTGTTGCTTATTATAGAGTCACTTGTACTTTCCTGAATCTTGAGCGTATATTTACTTCATTACTTTAACTTAGTTTTCTTTTACTTCTTCCCTCTATTTCATCTACTGGCAGTAAATTTTGTTTTTTATTTCCAAATTTTTTGTTTCTATTGGTTTGAAATGATTTTTTAAGCTCGAACTAAGCTGACCCTTTCGAACTGCTCCACAGTATACCACCGTTCGGTACCGTTGGCTGATAATGCTCGTAGTTCATCGAAACCATTCCGGCCACGACCTACGCCAGCCATGCACGCTGCTTCCGTCCGTGATAAGCTGCGTTCATCACGCATTTTTCAAACTTCTCCCCTTCTTCACGCTAAATTGCTTTCAGAATGCAACAGTTGGTGAATTGATAAAAGTGTAATAGTTCAGCGGAAAAGTACCGAAGAGAATTTCACTTCATGGAATAGGATCAAGAAGTGTTCTCAATTCAATGGCCAGAATGAAAAACTTAGCTTCGTTAGTTTTTATAGCAATGCTGAAATAAATTGTTTAATTAGCTTTAGAAGGAGGAACAATGTGAAACTGAACTGAATACCTTCCGACAGTTGGCTAAAGAAGGAAGAAGCAGTTAAATAACTGAAACGATGATTGATAAGTAGTGATACAAACTTAATGCTTTGTACCTGTATTTCGATTCCAGCTCTAATGAGAGAGTAAGGTACAATAAGGTGTGTATTTCATCTTTCGATGAAGTACATTGGTGAGAAAAGACGGGTACAGTAGAAAGTAAGGTCGAGAGCAGTAAGCAATGCAAGAAACAAGATTGAAAGAGGAAGAAATGAAGCTATTTTGCATGGTGTAGTCTAGTTGTAAAATGTAACGAACAATGAAAAAATGTCCGGTTTACTTGGTTGCTTGGACAAACAATTTTCAATACAAAATTTTTAACAAACTGAATGGCCAGTTTTCATTTCAGAAACATTCCTAAGAACCAAAAAAAAGAGAAAAAAGAAAAAATGATTTTTTTTCAAATTCTTGTAAACGTCAACATATAACCAGTCAGGAATTTTTGCTACTCTATTTCTACTTACATATCTTTTTTCTCAGTTGAACTTCCCTGAAAAGTAATTTTCAACTGAGAAAAGAGACATCAGTAAATGTCACTTTACAGTCTTGATGACATCGACAAGTTCTGTATTATTAGAAAGCACTTCAGTAGTCAAATGAGGTATAAGCTCGAGTAAATAACGATTTATTCCAGTGATGGTCCCACCAACAGGTGATTTCGCGTGACAGTGACTCCCTTACATGTCTCGATGCTGAGTTTAATTTTGCGTCATCGAATTTTGAAATTCAGTAATTTTACTTATCAATTTGCAGCAGCAGTGCAAAATTACAAGTTGTTTAAAGTATGGTTGATATCACTGTGATAAAAAACTCGAACATTTACACTTCATTTGATTGATTAAAATAACTTCTATGGGCAAAATTTTTGGTGCAATTATTAGACAAACAGTTGAATGTTTGCCAACCTCAAATTGCGATATTTTAGTTTTGATTAAAATGATAAGATTAGCTAGCATTAAGCCGTCATTCACAGTTGCAAATCAGTCATAGATTGTATTTACAAAAGCTCAGAACAAATGCAACAGTATCAAATAAAGTTCATTTATTAAAATATTTGTTCCTCTCTATTAGTGGTGCCTCCAATAAAATACGGATAAAACAAGTAAAGAATTTTTTAATGTATATCATAAGATAAAGATGTAGTACTAAGAGATTTAGCTTGTCATTTTGTTTCGTACGGAATTGATCAATAGGATGTAGATAATGAACGGTTGTTGGTAGACGCATTTATGAGTACTAATTATATTATCAGAACTTCAAATAATGAATGAAAAAGGTACTTGCTTTCTTTATTAGTTTAATACTTTATTTAACTTTGCCAGTTCATTCATCACACTGATTTAACCATCCACCACCTAACACTATTGGGATGGTCCCTATATTTTGAGATTTAAAGTTTCTTGTATTCATTCCTTCCACTGTTTCATTTCAACTCATTCGAAGATGAATACTCAGCAAGCAAATAAGTTGACAGTTTTGCTGTCCTTCTGACTGAACCAATCTCAGTATTCTTGCTTACTTTTAGTGCAAACTCATAAATTGAACTTTGTCATAGCCAACATCGAGGGAAGCTTAAACTTACAAAATAATGAATTGTTCCATTTGCAGAATACGGTTAATGAGTGTGTGTGTGTGTGTGTTTTACTGTGTAGAATAGGCAGTGGAATGATGATGATATGCTGTAATGATTATTCCGAGAGACAGCTGATATGCTCGTAACAGTGAAGCTGATAGCACCAAGAACATAAAGTTGATGATAAGATAGGGTGAAAGATGGATGGATGAATTGGTTGATAGATTGGACTGGATATGCTGTTTCGCTTTGTTGACCCAAAATGCTACCTATCGACTTCTCTTAGCATTTCTCTTTTTACTCTCTTTTACGATTTATTCTCTTAACTGTCCATTTGCTTCTAATTTCTATACATATTATTCTTAGATTATATTATTATAATAAAAAATTATACAGTTATGAGACCTAGAATAAATGAGTTAAGTATATGTTTGATTGAATTTCAAATTGTATTTGATGATTTTTTTTAGCCATAACTTTTTATTTTAGCTTTTACTATTACCATGAATAATTATGCAATTCTTGCAAGTTTATTAAAATTTCATCGTTCTTCTCCTTAAAAGGATTGTAGTATCAAGGTTAATCGAAATTTTTCAAACGATAGGGTGAATCAGTTTTTTTTTTTTTGAATGGTTAGAATTAAACTTTTCCTACAATGATTCTCATATTCTTTTTTAATATCTAATCAATTTCAATTGAAAGATATATAACAATGCAAATTTCGGTCACTAAATTAATCTTTCATTAATAGAGACTCTCAAGTGACTTATAATCTTTAAATGTGAAATGATCAAATTGGAATTAGCAAATAGAACTATAACAATTCTTAGACAAACTTGTTTCGTCTTCAGTAAAAGGAATTAATTTTTGGTATCTTATTCCCTCAAATAATTGTTTTAATAATTGAACACTCTTTTTCACAATTTTCACTAACATTTTTAATGAAATTCAATAACAAATTTCGAATTATTTTGCATTTTCCTCTTCCTCGAGTCTCTTAGCTTTTTGCTTCCTATAGCAATTATATCACCGAAACTTTCTCTTAATTTGTCATTTTTATGGGATTTGTAGTGCGAAAACTTATCAATCATATATTTTATAGTATCTTTTTTTTTTTTTTTTTGATTTAAAAAGTTATAGAAAGAGATTAAAGTGATTTGAAATTTGATCGGTACTTTTTTAAGCGTTTAAGAGTGCGAGAAATGAGAAGCATAGTGCAGCATAATGACTTTGTAGGAATCCTTTTTTCTTAACTGGAAGACCGGGATTAAGCTGAACTGTAGCTGAGTAATGACGGACGTGGAGGTGTAAGTAAGAGTAAACTTTTCCTTTTCTTTTTCAAATTGCTTTTATGCTTCTCATTCCTTTCTTTCTCGAATATTCGCTAATTACATATCAAAGTATCAAATGATTTCAAAACTCCATATGTCTTTTATCTCTTCCAAGTGACATTTCGCATTCTGCGCCCAACTGAATGAAAGTGAAATGTTTCAGTATATCCAGAAACAGTAACTAGACACTTATACACCTAAGAAATAACTCAAAGCACGGGAGGAAAATTGGAGGATCGTAGCATAATTTGAAGCTTATTTATATTTTTAATTTAATGCTTAGAAGGACTTCTTGAAGATATGGAAGAGAGTTCCAACAATGGCACAGCCTTCTTTTAAACTTTTAAAGTAAAAGATCAGTCTTGAAACTACCGTTTTTCCATATTATTTTGTTATTATCAAATCCTTTTTTTATTAAACATTATTAGCATATTTTGTTGGTTCAACTTCTTTATTTTGCATTTTAAAACTAATATTTAAACTACTTCAACAAACTCCGATAAGATATTGTTTTAAAAATTTCACTTTGAGCATGCTTTTGTAATATATCAAACTTTTTAACAAGATAAATGTTCAGTAAACTTTTTTATTTACATTTCACCTCACACTTTTTTTTTTTTTTTAGTAAAAATGATTTAGTTTGAAAAATAATGCTCGACTAACAAACAGGTCATTTTCCAGTATGTTACTGGATCATTAAGTGATCACAGCTAGTTACTTTATCATTGATAATCTTAATCAGATTAATCAGAGTCTTTAAAAGTCCTTCTGCAATACATATAGTTTAATAATTCCTGGAAACTTTTGGGAAGTTTTTGTGTTTTCGCTCAATAGGCATTAACTGAGAATAAGTTATTCCGCAATGCACTTACGTGGCAGAATTCACCGCTTGTCAAGTGTTACATAGACCTTCATTTTCTTCTCATTAGCCCAATTAATCCTTCTCTAAAAAAAGTGCTTACGCACATTAAAACTTTATAAGTGCTTTACGCACTTTGTAATGAGGGAAAAATTTTTTTGTGAAATAAGAATTTGAAAATGCGTAAGAATTGAATGTCAGGCTGGGAAGAGAGATAGGTGTACATGAAAACAAACAGTAACGTGATTCCAGTCTCTGGATGCAAGTATATTTAATTTATCACAGTTTCTTCTCTCAATTACTAATTCTCATCTTTGAATTCGCTAGGAATTTATCCTAAAAAGAAGAAGAAATTAAAATTAAATCACTGCCCTATCCCTTCCATTTCCATTATCACTTCATCTCATTACATACTTTTTTCCCATAGCATTTAGATGGTCCGTCTTAATTCTCAAATTACTAATACTCTGCTCCTTCCAAAAAATGTCTCGCAGTTCTTATTTGTAATTTGAATGTATTTCATTTTACACTTTAATTTATTTCCCATTTCTTTTAATTTAAACATTCAGATAAATAGTCAATAACTAGTCATTTTAAGACATAAGAGCTGAGAGGAAGTGCATAAGTAGCTCAAATTTAACCCAGAAAAATTACATAATTTAAAAATCAACTTTCCAAGAATTAGACTTTTTGGAAAAAAATATAAGTGCGCTAACAGTAATATACTTTGAAACAACAGGACAAATTTAAGATGGAGAATGGTGATTTATGGGGCATCTGTTCCTATTATTTCTGGTATCTATACCATTTCAGAGGCTCCTGTAAAATTGAAAGATATAAGTCCAACTAATTACAACAAATGTGGAAGAAGCAATGAAATGTATGGCAAATACTTCTCTTTTTTTCAAATGTTACCTTCCTGTTAAATCATATAAAACAAATAATATAAACAGCTTTTATTCAGCGATCGTGAAAATAACGTATATTATACGAGTAAATAATGTGCCAAGGACGTGAACATCCTCTTGCATGGGGATCCAAATAATGTGAGTTTATTAGGTAAATGGTTTAAGAAATATGTTGTTGGCATGTGAGTGGAAAGTTATTGCAACTTGTGTTACTTCAGAGCAAACATCAATCCAACTAATTAGTTTTAATGAAATGTGAGTGACTTCCTTTGCACTATCATTCATTTGCACTAATTTTTTTTTTCTTTTTTAAATTTAATCATTTTTTTTAATTTTTTGTTTATTTTTTTTTCTCTTTTTTTATTTTTTTTTTTTTTTTTTTTTTTTTTTTTTTTCCGATGCACAAAATTTGATTCCTTTTGCTTTCTTTTTTTTTTTCTCCCAAAGTTTTTTTCATATTTGAATTTTTGAATAAATTCAAACTTTGTTCGTATCATTTTTCCATGCATATGGAAGTTAAATTTTTAAATAACTAGGGGAGTTTCTTTTTTTTTTGAAATATATAGAAATGAATTTCATTCGTCTCTTCTCTTGTCCCTTAATCTGGAATAAAATTTTCATTAAGAATTAAGAACAACTTTTTATTTATAAATATATAATTATTGACGGTACTCATGTGATGATGAGTGGTATATTACTTTTTGACTTTAATTTATTATAACTAATTTCTTTTTACAAGTTCTAAAATCATCATAATTAGCAAATCTAATAGCAACCACACTCCAATTAATCAGTGCTAATCAATTCGACTTTTCAAATGGCACAAAGGTAATTATTATTGTTATTGATTACTGATATTTACATTGGCCCATTTATTCGTTCCTTTCTTTCTTGACAATTTTGAGGAAGTGGTTAATTTTTGCTGAATAAACAAAGTTAGAAAGGGACCATCTGCGGATACCAACATGACCTCTTTATAGGCTTACGGTGATATATGACCTTGAGGGCTGTACTGAGATGCTTGGCTACGGTAACATCTGTTCATCGGGCAGTATTTTATGCTGTTATAACTGATGACATGTCAACTCTGTTTACTTGACCCATTTTCAAGCCTTTGTTTCACAGGTTGGTCTCATTTGGCCCATCTGCCATTCATATATTTGTGTATGCAATCAAAGATAGATTTTTGTAATTTCAATCATTTAAAATAATCTATTTACTGATAATGTTAATCATTGATATAATACACATACAGTAAGTAGATGGCATATCATTTTTTACCTTTGATTTGAATATGAGCAGAAAATTTAAGAAATCTCATAAAACAATTCATTGTTACTGATATTTCTGATAAGATAACAATTTATCATTTCTATTTGAATATTCCGTTATTATTAGCAACAATCATCTTATCATTGTTATTAATCTTTCGGTAATTGCGGTGATGCTCAAACAAAAAGCATAATAATTTTTGATATTTTTGTTTGATTGCTGTATTTATATTTACTACCATTATCAGTAGTGAACATTATTACTGATAAATCTCTATGATAATATACCTTTCCTTTTTTCTTTCATAAGATCAATTAAATTTTTGTAATTTAAAATTTTCTTATGAAACTTTTTTTTTTTTAATTAAGGAATAAAATATGAAATAGATGGAATGAAATTTTTAAAATATACCTTACAACTGGATATATGTTAGGATGCTGTTTCTTCCTTTCTTAAAATTACTGTTTTCTCAATACTTTTAACTTCGAATGACTGATTTTTCGTTTGTTCATTCGCTTGTTACCACATTAGTTCACCTTAAAATTAAATTATTTTACTTTGAAATCTCAATTTGTCTTTTATTTTTGTTTGCTTTCTATTATTTTACTTCAGTTCTCTTAATCCTAAAAATAATTTTGAATTGAATTTCATCATTTTCTGAAATTCTAACCAAAAAATTCGCTTTTGTTTTTTCCAGTGAACGATGCAGGCAGATAAATAATTAACGTAATTGTCGCAGTAGGATGAAATCTTTTTTTTCATACTAAAAAAAATTGTTTGAAATGTAATATTTGTGGTGTGAATCGATTCAAAAAAGAAAAAATGTCCCATGAAGGGAATTTAAGATTTATCCAAAAGTTTTTGTTTGAATTTAAAGAAATCCTCAACTCAAAAAAAAAAAAATAGTCTGTTACTGTCATATTTTTTTTTTTTTTTTTTTTTTTTTCATTAAACAAATAAATATAAAAGTAACAAATACCGAAAAAATAAAAAAAAAAAAAAACTTTTTAAAAAAAAAAACAATTAAAGTAAAAATTGTTAAACATAGGTCTGCTTTTGCATATGCCACTATGCTGATTTAAATGTTAATTTTTAAAATTTGATAAATAGCTACTTTTATCAGTATTTTCTTCCGTATGATTGGCTTATTCCTTCTTGCTTTCTCGATACATATGTATATTATGAATGATAACGATCATCGTATTACACAATCACAGTCTAATCATTATTCTATTCTTTTTCCTTCCTTTTTTTTTTTTTATTTTTTCTTTCTTTTCGACAAAATTTTCGATTTATCTAATAGCTAGAGCAAATTATTTAAGTCTTTTCTTTTTTCCTTTTTTTTTTATTTTTCATTTTTACATCTTTCACTCTCTTTTACTTATGCTTTTAATCGTTGACAGCATTAAGTCGTACTTTAAAAGAAATCAAGCGTAGCATCTGAACGAAGCAATAACTTTACTTTTTTTTTTTTTTTGGAATTGTGCAAAAAAAAAAACTTTTTGTTATCTTTTTATTTGAAAATATTATGAAATAATTTTTTTTATGATAATCTTTTTTCTTTTTAATACAAAATTTGACTGTTACTGTTACTGTTACTGTCCCTGTATTTTAATTATATCACAGTAATTATAAAATAATATTAAATGTGTCAAATTGTTTAAGTTGTTTGTTTTATTTCTAAAAAAAAAAAAAGTTTTTATATGCAAGGTTGCTTTGTGATTGATAAAATTTAAAAAGATTGATTACAAGTTGTCGTAATGGAACGTAATATTTCAAATCTAAACTAACAAGCAGTTCTTTTTTTTTTTAATTTAATTTAAAATTCCAATGTTGTCTGCTTTTTAAGTCTTAAATAAGGTACAGTTAAATGAATGATAGGTTTAAAGCTTCCTGTTAGAATTTTTCATGGAATAGTAAATAAGAGGCTTTATTTTAGCATTCAGCTTAATAACTAATAATAAACATTAAGGTAATTGATATAATGGTAATAGCTAATTAATTAATAAATTAATAACAATATTACAATAATAATTAAAAATGATAACGAGATGATAAGAAATTAATAATAAGTAAATAATAATGGTAATAATATTAATAACAATAATAGCAGTAGTAGTAGTAGTAGAATTAGAAGTAGTATATTTTCTTATAAAGCTAATATATCCAATATTAATTTAAAATAATTTAAAAAAAAAATGATAAGAGAGATTTTCACTTTCTATCAATAAGTCTATTTTTGCTTAATTTCTGTTAAGATAAATTAGATGGATGATTTGATAATCAACAATGATATTGATACTGATTATAGAATTCACTGTTTGATTGATCGATTGATTACTGATATGTTTACTTTTATATTTTCATTAATGAAATATGATTAGACTAAACTCATTTAATTATAGAAATTATTTTCATAACATTTCAAATTCCTTCTTTTTTCTCTCTTTGTCTTCAAAATGCATTTGCAAATGTAAGAAAAACTAGTTCTCATTTATGATAGCATTAATTCATTTCAAAATATTAATTAAGCATTCAGCGTATTTCAACAAGTCCTGTTTATATTCAGTTTCAATTTTTACATTATTTTGCTGCAAATTTAATTTTCATTTTCATAATTTGGAAAAAAAAAAAGTTTTTTTTTTTTTTTTTTTTTTTTTCTTCCCATTTTACTTCTCTTTCTCAC
>PQVD01001477.1:0-33899 GCA_003012265.1 Setaria equina
ATATAATATATATAATATATATAATATATAATATATATAATATATATAATATATACAATATATAATAAATACAATATATAATATGTGTAATATATAATATATATAATACATATAATATATATATGATGCGTATAATATATAATATATATAACATGTAATATATATTATATATAATATATAACATATAAAATACATAATATATAGTATTTATAATATGTAATATATGTAATATATAATATATATTATATATAATATATATGACATATAATATATATATAATATATATTATATATAGTGTATATAATATATATAATACATAATATGTACGACATATATAGTATATGTAATATATATAACATATAAATGATATATGCAATATATAATATGTACTACATATATATTATATATATGATATATATAACATAAATAATACAAACATCGATACTTTTAAAAAAAATTGTTTGTAAATCGACGACAACAGCGAATCAATACACTATTCACAATTAAAGGTGTTGTACCTGGAAAACTAAGTATATCTAAAAAAGCTTAATAGTTATTTGAAATACACATAAAGATGACAAAAAAATCGGTTAAATACCCCGTGTTTGAAGAACAACATACATATCAAACGAGTTATGTGTTTCGGCTTCCGCCGAATAAATCATGTATTACAGTACTTGTTTCGAAAGGATTCAGAATTATTTTGTATACGTTATCCAATGACAACAACGGATGAATCGAATCCCAACTTTGGCAGAGAACCCCAATAATAAGGTACTGAGTAACTGATAACATGAAGTGTTTGTGAAATTGAAAACTGTTTCTTAAACAGCATCACTAATACGAACTAAGAATCAAATTTTCCTTTGAAGTACAGCCCCTTTAATTTTTCAAAACCTACGAAGCAATGAATGAAATGAAGGGAAAGGCAGCATGTTCAACAATCTACAACATAAATCCAGCAAGGGAATTTATGATTTCTTCAAAAAGTGCGACGTTTTCTTAACATGTCAGTTTCTAACTTAATCTCACGAAATTTCTTTTAATTTCCAACTGCAGAAAATTGCTCTCGAAAACCGAATAGAAATTCCTCAGAAATCTTCCAATCCAAAACGTCTCGAGATAACTGGACAAGTTACTTCGGTCAATTTATTGACCAGGAGATTGTTTGCCAAATAAAGTTGATCGGTATAGTCTCCTGGAAATGCGTCTTGAGTAATGCAGCAATGCGGATAAATATGGCATTGAAAACGACATGTCAGAAGCATGAGTTTCCACAGCAACGAGGAACCTTATAGAATAGATGAGATATTACAGTTTTATAAAGTGACATCTAAAAAGCACAACAAGGGAATGGCAACAAATCTCAAACCGGTAATAAAAACCAAATCTGTTGAATACTAGAGTTAAAGAGTCATAATGCAGAGGTTCATCAGCTTTATAAACGTATTCACTGTAATCTACTCAAGACTACACTGGAAGTGATTCAGACAATTATGACAATATCAGACTAAATTTCACTACAGCTAATCAAAATAAGAGTCTTCTAAACTAATATTAATCCATCGTGAACACATGTAACAACCACACTGAAAAGAAAAAGCTTAAGTTTGATCATTAAAACTTATTTCCGTGCTTGTTTTTAATTAAAGCAATTATTGAGAAAATTAAGTGACCTTAAACAATTAAACATAAACGAGAGGTCCAACCTTACCAATATTTCTTAGGTAGAAATAAAAAGCATCTAATTTCTACGTTGCCATAAACTGTGTTACTGAATCTTTCAACTGATCAATTTCAATACAACAGCAAGTTTAAAATCACCAGTTAAAAATTAAGCAAAATAAGCTGTGGAGCTTGTTTGCAAACAGCAACTGAAACAAAAAAAAAAAAAAAAGATATATGGCGGAGGACGGTCATAATTTTAATTAAGCATAATGTACAACTTTTTATGTACAGGGAGCAAAAAAATTAGAAATATTAGTTTCAACATCATTTATAACCTAGTAAAATATATTTGAAATGAGTACACACTAATCAAAACGCTTGACATGACCTCGAGAATTGATATTTGTCCTTCCTAAGATGAAATACTAGAACATAGCTGTAAATTACTTCTACACTAGTAAGGAATTAATCAGAGGAATGAAAAAATGATTAAAATCTTTCATAAATCTTCTCCAATACAAAATGATAAAACTAACAAAAAAAAATCTTTTCCGTAATCTCCAAGACAACATTGTATGTGTTTGTCCACTTTTACTTCGGACTTCAAATCCACTATCAATAAATAATTTCAAGTCTACCAAGTAAAAAGTACAATAGCTGTGACACCCATTAATGTAAGCAATGATGACTAGGTGAAAGAGCCACTTCTTCAAAAATCTGTGGCACTGCATCGTAAAATTATAAACAAATTATGTTGCTCCCATGATTAGAGCAACAATCATGCCATAGAGACCGAGGACTTCAGCGAAGATAAGAATCAAGATCATTCCTACAAAGAAACGCGGCTGTTGCGATAACGCCCGAACACCTGCGTCACCAGCAATTCCAATTGCGTAACCAGCACCCCAACCACAAAAACCACATACCAAACCTCCACCAAGCATGCTGAACCCCTGATCTATTTTATAGCCATCAGCGGATGATGTTACACGACCAGCATATATTACGGCAACTACTAAGCCATAAATTGCAACAATACCTGAAAGTGAATGTAATACTGAGAGGTCAAAAAATTTCACTCATTCGCTGATTCAAATCTGTGACTACCACATTAAACAAGTACCGATGTTGGAGAAAGACACAGTGGACCTTACTAAACCAGCAGCAAAAGCATTATCGGTAGCAAATATTTATATAGAGTGCTCCCTATATTTAAAATAAGTGAACAACAGAAATGACGGAATAAACCAAACAGTTTACTGTTAGACATTGTGCATTTCCCGGGATCGAAAGTATGCAAAAAAAAAAAAAATCTCCGAAGTAGATCAATGATTAAATCCAATGACTTACCAGCCATTACAACAGGTATAATAGCTTTCATGACAAGCTCAGGGCGAGTAACAGCCATGGAAGCAATGCCTGTCCCAGATTTTGCGGTACCATACGCTGATCCGGCTGCCGTGAACATCATTGCAGCAGATACACCCAGTGTACCAAAAAAAGGCCCATACATCGCACTTTCCGCATCTGCCGTGGACTCATATATTTCTCTAGCTGACATTCCGTGTTCCTGAAATAATTTATTTTCACAAGATTTTTCGGATGTCAGTTACAACAACCAACCATTCACAAAACCAAGCTTATTCTTCTTTCTATCTTTTTCTTCTTTACTTGAAAGTGATTTCCAGTTTCTTAGTTAAAAGCCCTGATTTCACATAAGTGTTCTCGGATAGAAAATTAGTTAACATATCTGTCGGTAACAAATCTACCACCTCTATACATCTACAGCACTAAAAATTCGAAAAATGTACCATCCCACTGATAGAACCACAGATGATGTCACTGCTTTACCTGTGGAGTAACAGGTTCAATAAACAGAAACTACTTCAAAGAAATCTAGTTGCACCGCAGTGATAGAGCAGAATGAAACTGGGGATAAATATACAGTTATACGATGAAGCAAAAATGAAATGCACTACAGTTCCAGAGGTAACTCCCGAGACTTCCTGCCAAACTACACTGCCCAAAATTCAACAAGAGTAGGGATACTTCCATAGCGAGAGAAATAACGACCAAAAATCGAAGAACATTACGGTAGTGTTATGTCTATAACTGATTGGAATGGCTTATAAGCGGTGCGACGCGTCGCGTTTTACACTATCGCTTGCTGTAGCGGGAACGGGGCAGGAAATAGAGTTTTCTTGGTTTCGGTCTGGGATGTATTCCGTGACATCACGGAGTGTTTCTGGTGTTTTATATTCGTGACGCCGTCTGATTCCTTTTTATTCTTATTTCCATTATTCTACCAAAAACCCTAGATTTTTGGTAGTGGAGCGATGCAATTACTGTTGTGAAAGTTCTCTAACATGGAATCTAAGATCAGAAAAGCTACTTGTGGTTCTCCTTTTCTTATGTTCATCTGGTTGTTAAAAGAAGGAAACATTAGATACAGTCGCCTTTATACATTGCTTTGAGAGCAGGGACATAAAAGTTTTTGATTCCGACTTCTGCGGTATGCTCTGATAATATCGTATGGTTACAAGTTTCCTACTTGGTTCGTATCGGAATTGAAAATTTTAGTGCAGCCATTTAGAAATGGAAATATTGCTGGAAATAAAGTAATAGTTCCATGCAGCGTTATAAGGAGTTATAAAAAGTGTTTCAAAGAATCAGATTTACGGAGAAGTATGAAAGCAGGGAAACATCGGATTTTAGGTCATTATATCGACGTGATGATGCCAGTGAACTGTTTCCTTTCGTATGAAGATTTCACCAGATAGCAGTAAAATGGTAATGAAGAAACGTAAGACGAATGTGACACAACTGCGACGAAGGAGCAGCACGCGAAAAATGGTCACGAAAAAACGCAGGCGAAAAAGAAACATCGAGGATATCGAGGTCGTCCTCATTGTTTCGTTTACTAAGTTAAAATGTGGTTTAACGAAGGTCCATCATTTCTGAGCGAGATTTCTGGTTCTGAAAATACCATTACATGGTTAAGTTTTCTAAGGAACCTTTCACTATTCATTTTTACTCCGTACTTCTACAATATTTTCGTATATATGAAGTTCCGTTCAGTCGTCGTAATGTCCAGTAAGTTCAACAAGGTGTAATTATGCTCTCCTGTTGGTGGTGAATTACATACTTTTGACTGAAATATGTAAAGCATCGATTTCTCTTGATTTTAGAACGTTGAACTACAGTCGATACCTTCGACCTCATCCTTGCAATCTTTAAACTCATCGTCAAAAGGACATCCGAATGTACAGAAGAATGGTGATGGCGATGGTGTAATTGAAAAAGATATTTTTCCTTTCTCTGAGCTTCCCTTGAACGTTCAGAAGAAAATTTTATCATATTTACCTTTAAAGTTAGTTTTCTTTTTTTTCCTTGGATTTTTTTGTTGAGGTATTTATTTTGATTTATTAAGTTATTTGCTTCCCCCATGTATTTCTTATATGTTCGATAGGAAGTATATATATTTTTGTCTAAAAATTGCAGATGTCGTGTACGTTTGGAGCGTGTATCGATGACCTGGAAGAGATTGCTGAATATATCATGGCAGAATATCACCTTTGCTGATATCCCATCTACTGTGACGAATTCATTTCAAATCCGGCCTATTGATGACCATCATGTTTGCGGCTTTTTGCAGAAATGCGGGCGTTATTTACGTTACATTGATTTCTTTATTCCGCATGTTAACATTGGGAGACATGTATTGTTCAGGTAATTTATGCGTAACACTTCAGAAATTTTTCCGCCTGAGGTTTTAGTTTCGTTGCGGTTTTTTTTCTTACATAATTTTTGCGAATCAGTGACCTCGAATTTGTTAATTTCAGCATTTGTCAGAGGTGTGTGAACTTGCGTGAATTGCGTCTGATAACGGATGTGAACGGCTGTGCAATGACAAATCTGCTCAAAGAGTATAGCCATCAGTTGGCCCAACTTCAATCTCTCAGTATTAGTTATCAGGCTCAGGATGAACTGTACAATGGAATGCGGTGAGCCTTATCAAATTCTAATTCGGAAAATTCGCTCTTTTATTCTAAGGAATTTCACTTTATAGTAAAATCGGCCACCTTACGTGGCGGGTCTGTGCTTTTAATTTTTTCATTCCATTCAATGTCTGATTTGATTTTTTGTATGATTCACAAGGTTTTCAGCGCCGTGGCTCGTTCGATGACAGAATTACGTTCTTTTCGTTTGGATTGCTATACAATGCCTGCAAACGTATCTGCTCTGTTTCCTAATAGTCCTCATATGAGGATTTATTCGCTTTTATTGAAACAGGTAAGAATGTAACTATTGTCGCTCAAATATTGTGGTTTATTTTCATTGATTTTGTTCCCGATAAAAATTTAAATCAGACAAATTTTTCCAGCCAGCTAATGTTGGTGTTAGCAGTAGTTCATCGATTGTTGGAGCATCAACTCTGCAGTATGAATGTAAATATGTCCGTCCTGAATTTGTAATTGATTTCTTTGCCTATTTGGGAGATGTGTATTTCGAGCTTGAACAACTTGATATTTCATTTGATACCAATTATCCAGTGAATGAGGAGAAAATATATCATAATTTACGGTTAGTGCTTATTAACAGTCTTGAAGTTTTAGGTTTAGATTCAATTGAAGTGCGAAGTTTAGGTCATCAGGAGGGTACTGTATCAAAATCTCAGAAGTTTTTCAGTATGGTTGGAACAACGCGTTCATTGAAGCGCTTGAATCTACGAATTGCTGCTCTTTTGGATAACAGTACTGAATGGTTTGGAACACGAGCTTTACAAGCGCTCGCCTATTTCCCAACTCTTACGCATCTATCTTTGTGGACGTGTGCTTTGCCACTTGATTTACCACAAACGTTGGCGAAATCACCCCTGGCCAGTAATTTGACGATGTATGCTTATATACTATCCCTGTTTATACTGTCTCTTCCGTTTAGTATTACATTACTACTTCTGTTTTGCTCTGCAATAGTGATATTTTGTTTTCGTCAATGGTCAGTGCATGTTACATCTGTGTATTTTTTTATTGGACCGGTGATATGGCTGTTGAATTATTGAAATTCATAAAAGAGAGAAAAAAAATGCAACCGATTAATTTTCATACTTCAATTTTTATTTCATCAGGTAGGTTGGGTTTTAATATTGTTTGGAGTGATTTTTTTTTTTTTATAAATGATCAGCATATTCAAGGCTTCGATTGGCCATCGTTCGCAATTTGTCAAACAACATGTTGTGCGCCATATTTCGTGCACTACCATCGCTCACTTCATTTACTTTAATATATAGTGTTGATGGACGTTTCATATGTCCGGCTTGCATTGATGTGTTGACTTTCGCGCAGCTATTTCAGGTAACCTGGATGTTTCCTCTCAAGTTTATCTGTAATTATGGACGTTAGCTGATTTTTATGCAAAATTTTTGAACTAGTAGCGAAAAAATGTTTTTCGTCAGTCACCAGGAAAAGATTATGTGTTAATATTATATTAAGCTTTTTACTGTGAAGTACACTAGATCACTGGATAGGTCATCTGTAGTAACGCCGACGACTGGAACATCAGATGAGTCATCGCGGGGGATTTTAGCATGTGGTGCACTGTTTGAATATAAACACGTTAATTTGATGCCGTAATTCTTCGTTGTTATAGTGTTGTCCCAAAATAAGTGAATTGGAGTTACACGATTGTGTCACGGTAGATACTACACGCTTAGCTATGGCTGCTCATTCGCATTTTCACAATTCAAGCACGTCTTTGGGGTATGCTTCCTCAGTTTTGTATTTGTTAATTCATTGACCCGTCTTCAAAAAAAGCAATGCACTAAACTGATATAAATTTTGTTTTAGGTGTAGTGGCCGTCTAAAAATAGTAGTGAAAACGAGAGAACGTAAACGGCGACGTGATTCATTGAATAGATTACTGCGTTGTTGTACAGAAATTGAAAACACGCAAAATACAACGGTTATTAATATCTACAAAACATGCTGTCATCCAAAAAAAACATTAACAGGTATTGGACGTCGTTAATTCATCCATCTGTTTTTTCGTAAGGTTTTTACCCAATGTACTCCGTTTTAATGGTTTTGAAACATCAGGATTGATAGGACATCTTCATTTTAATATATTTTTGAGGTTTTTTTTTTTTATTGCTGACGTAAACCGGAGTTTCTTTTTCAATAAGTCTTTTGAAACTTTTTGAAAGGTATTCAAGAGTTACCAGTTGCCACTCTATTTCCATAGTTTTATTTTAAAATATGAGCATGCTTGTCAGAGATTCCAATATTTTTTATTTAATACTCATTGCTTGACAGTACTTTGTATTTATTGTCTTTTAAATTGTTTTCACATCTTCCCTTTGGAGTATTTTTTTCTTTTCTTGTATAAATATAAAAATAGGTTTGAAATGACAGATATTGCGGGCCTTTTTTATAGGGAAAGTTTTTTTTTCAGATGTTTTTAATGATTATTTTCACATATACTAGAAGTTGTCTGAAAATTTTTCCACAATTTTATTATGAAATATGAACATATTTGTCAGAGATTTCTCGATTTAATGACCATTTCACTGTTGTTCTTCCACTGCCCTATTCATGATGTTATTGCTTTTCCTTTATTCTTAATTTTAAAAAATCCAGAAAATGTATAAGACCTGAATTTCTACTACAAAGTAAAGGACTAAAACTGATTATTATAGGGGAAGTGGTTTTATTATGACACTGTTCTCACATCATGTTAATTCAACATGTTTTATTTAATATGAATTACCTTGACAATGCTTTGTTGTGGGAAAGAAAAAAACTGCTATTCATATTTGCGTAACTTTTTGGAATTCTACTTTTTTTTCCCAAGTTTGAATCGAAATGTGAGGCTAAGGCTTATATGTTTTTCTTCATATTTGATATTTATTTCTCCTGTAAAGTATTCACGTTCACCGGGTTTTCGCCTCACATACTTCTGCGCCACTTGCTGCGTGTTGTTTTCTGCTACTTAATACTAGCTTTTCTTTTTTAAAGATGTGTTCTTAAATCTGTAAGAGTAATTTGTGAGCAATTCCTTAACTCATAGTTTTCGAAATTTTCAATACTGGAAAAAATTTAAAGAACCCTTATTTTTGGAATGTCTTTTTTCTTTTTTTTTTCTAAAAAATAATTCAAGTTTACTACATGATAATCTATCATTTCCATTTTACGATGCTCGCAGGTCATTCCGCGCTTTTTCAGCATTTGTCATCCTCTGTAGCCGGTGGAATTTTAACCGAAAATTTTTAAACTGGTGATTTTTGCTAGGTGAAATTTCATATGCTGGTATTTTTGTGAAACTTTCAGTGTATTTTACATTTCATTCCCTTTCTGTAGTTGATAGTAATATTTTTTGTTTTTTTGTGTTGGGCTTAAAGGTAAAAGTTGTTTTTTCTACTGCTTTATTCCACCTTTTAATTGTTTTTTGTTGACGGAAATGACTTTGACAGAATTGTCTGAAAAAGTCACAACTGCTTTCTGTCTTTAGCAGATACATTGCAAGTTTTGTTTTAATAGAAAAAGAACGGGGCAGCGGATATATTTAAATATAAAAAAAATTCATGAAAGATAATTCATGTTTACCTATTATGCCTTGGTCTGCTAGGTTTGAGAAGGAAGAAAACAAGCAGCTTCATTGGAGGTAAGGAGATGTGCAACTAAGAGACGTTTGAGAAGTTCTGTTCCTTAGTTGTGGTATTTTACATAGGAGAGCAGATTTGAAATGATTTTGTGTCGTGTTAAAGGGAAGACATTGAAAAACGGTACGTTATGAAAATTGGTTAATCAGGGTAGTAGTGATGTTGAAAACTGCAATTGATTTTCAGTGTTTTGAATGTCGTTGTGGACGAAATCATTCTAACGTTGATTTTGAATTTCAAAGTTTTAAGTCCATTACAGTTAATGACGTTCCACTATCTCTGGAGTTGAATATTAGGATATGGTCGAGTTTCGTGCTAGATATGGGATTGCAATGGATACATTATGTCCATCGTATTTTATGCGAAAGAGTCATTGAATTTACATGGGCTTTGTATTATTTTCCAGCCTTTCTGCATTAATTTTGCAATACCATGATGATATTTTAAATGTATTCTCGATATTTGAAAAGCAAAATATTCAATAGTTAGTTTTATATTCGAAGATTACATTGATTAAGAATGTTTAAGTTTTTTCTGCTGATTGTTTAGTAAATTTTAGCATCGGAAAAAAACTCTACATGCCTATACGGCGAATCATAAATACCTTACTTTGTTCCGAACATATTTTACATCGAGAGCTTATTTTGTCGAGAAGTCCTGACCTTAATGGCTTCTCATCTTTTTCAGTTTTTTTGTTACATTCTACATGATAAAAAAAAAACAAATTTTTAAGTTACTCGTACAAAGAATTCTTTGAAAAAACAACCCACTTGGATCTTCATCATCAGTGTAGTTCTCACTGTCTTTATTATTGGAAGTTGGAAGAATTACGTTGATTCCGATTATCAGCTTTTTCACTGGTAGGTTTTTTTTGTCTTCTGCTACTGCTATTGAACAAGTTACTTTTCTGTAAAATCGCCGATCTCAGAGGAATTCGAGACTAGTGCTGACACTGAATATATTTTTCTTTTTTTCCTTTCAGTTTCTTAATTAAAATTTCAGTAAATAGATTTTCCAATTTTTCAAATT
This sequence comes from Setaria equina, assembly GCA_003012265.1. Classification (NCBI taxonomy): domain Eukaryota; kingdom Metazoa; phylum Nematoda; class Chromadorea; order Rhabditida; family Setariidae; genus Setaria; species Setaria equina. The sequence continues at coordinate 10,355 of PQVD01001477.1, forward strand.
TACCCAGGCATGTACCGCTTAGAATTCCCATCTCAACTCATCTGTTATGCGTATTGGTGCCATATCGTGACCGAGAGGCTGAACTGGAGATATTTATTCCTCATATCGATGATTTTCTCAATAAACAAAGTATTATTCACAAGATAATTATCTTAAATCAGACGGATGTGTTAAGATTTAATCGAGCATCACTAATTAATGTTGGTTGGTATGAAGCAGATCGGGTAATTGTCTTCTTCTTCAAATCAATTTATTTATCAAAGATAGTGCTTTAAGTAATTCTTTTTTTTTTTTTGTGTGTATTTTCCCTTATATTTGTACCTCTTTATTGTCATATGTCCTGTCTGTCTTTATATGTTGCGGACACTTAATGGACGCACTTGCATGCTTAATAAAATAAAATTATTAGTTTTGAAATATTTTAGCTTCCAGCTTTTCTTGTCTTAGGTAGGATGTGATTATATGGTTATGCATGATGTTGATCTTTTACCTCTGAATCCGCAGTTGGATTATTCTTATCCAGGACGAGGTATTATTCGACACGTATCTTCTCCCGATTACCATCCAAAGTAACTTTTATATATTTGTTCTTTCTGCACGCAGTGTCTAGAACTTTTTTTCTTTTTCGTGCCTCTAAATTTTCAGATACAATTATACGAAATTTGTTGGCGGTATTGTGATTTTAACCATGCATGATTATAAAATAATAGATGGCATGTCAAATAAGTATTGGGGCTGGGGTTTGGAAGACGACGAGTTTTATCTTCGTCTAAGGTAAGCGTGGTTAAAGTTGCAATTTAAATTATAAACATGTTCTTTGATAGAAGATGAAAGTGATAGTTTGACTTTTTGAAAAGTGTTTGTATTTCTTGGTTTTTAAAGACTTTAGTTGGGTTTAAGAGATGCAAATTTGCTGGCATCTCTACAAAGACCAATGAATTTAACAACAAATCGTTCCAATACTTTTCGCCACATACATGATCCAAAACTGCGGAAGAGAGATTCTAAGAAATACGGGAATCAAAAACAAGTAAGATTCATTTATCTTATTCAAAATATTTTTAAGTAAATTTAAAGAAATTTTGATGTAGTCAAGTTACTTTCTCACTTTTGGTACCAAATGTAGTTGAAGCAAACTGCGAAAATTGCGAGTTCTTTTAGATGGCTCGCAAAAGAGACCGTATTAGTGGTTTGCATTCTGTTAAATATCATATTATTGGGCGAAAATTGCTTAATTTCCGAAAGGGAACAGTGGTTTCAGTGCTCAATATTGAATTAGAATGTGATTTAAAATGGACAGATTATTGCAAGGCACTGACATAGGAATAATCATTCTTGGGCTTTGTTGTTTTCTCTTTTGATAGCTGTGATTTTTCTCATTTTTTTGTTCCAAGAAGTTCTGTTTCCTAGTTTTTTTTTTTCTCTTAGTATTTGTGAATTGTTTCCTAGAGCGTTAAAAATTTGTATTCTCCCACAAAATCCATCCATTTATTGTTTTATCTAGATATTCTTTTGTTTTTTTTTTATGATCTGTATTACATTTCTGCTTAAATAAACTTGAAAATATTTATTGTGATTTGTGGAGTCGAGTTGGTAGCGTTGCTTATCGTATAGTTGATAAGCTAATATATTCGACAGAAGTGGGTTTAAGGTAAAATTTTGAGTGAAGTGCCTTTTAGCCCGTCTTCCTTAAATTGCCTCTTTCATTTTTCATACCTTTTTTAAACTTACAGTGTCACATGAAAATCTGAGAAAAATTTAACATTTTACAATTAAAGAGAAAAAATTGGTAATCTTTGTCGAAATGTTGAAGCGATATTTTACTTCTGGAAATTTTCCCGAACTGATTGGTGATTTATTCTTGGTAAGGATTGGAGTTGTATTTTAATTTGAATTTAAAAAAATTCTCATGGAATTTCTAGACCATAACTTCAATACGCAGTGAAAGATTTCCAGCAGTATAAAATTTAGCAGAACATAAGAAAATTGGCAGTTGTGAGTCATACTTTGCTTCACTTATGTTACCATTCCTTAATTATTGTACTAATGATTTCCGGTTAGCTGCCGTATAGAAATTTGTTTATCTTTCCTTAATAAGTTTGTTTCTTTTTCCAGCTTTACTATCGTTTTTCTTCAGCAAGCTTCTCTTTTCACTAGTTTTGCTCATACAGTTTCATGGAAAATAATGTAAATATTTGTTTTGCTTAGAGTTAGGACTGGTTTACTTTTTTCACATACTCAGTGTTTTTATATCTCTTCAAAATGAGATTTTTGATAAGATTTGATTTAAATGTTGCAAAGTTTGAAGAGTTTTACACTTGGATTGTGATCTTTCCATTTATGACTTTATAAACTGATTTCAGATATATACACATATATTATGTTATTTGTTTACGTTTTCATTGTTTTTTAATTGATAACTGTTGGTCTGATACGCTAATGCTTCTTTGTAACTTGCTGAGACCGGTAAAATATCTCGTTAAGAATAAAACTTTAGGCTTTATGATTGACGTTTTCCTTAGTATATAATCTTAAAAATTTTATCTAAACCTCTTTAAAAGTGGTGGTAATTGATGGTATTCATTGATAAAATGCTTTTGTTGACTATGCACGACACTACTTAACTTCATTGGTCGTGGTTAAAAATATGGATAAGGAGAAAAATCACTGAAAAAACATAGGTTTTTGTTGTATTTGATCTGACATTTTAAAGTGTTTTGACCTTTTCCCAATTTCGCTTCTTTCTGAGATATTGCAGTTGTCTGCGGTAAAGCAAAAAAATGCAGATGGTTTGTAGAGAAATCTGAGGCTTGAACTGCATTTTTAAGTGGGAAGTGTGAGGATTTTGATATTTTTCATAAGGTAAAGTGTTTAATTTTTGCGATGAAATAGTATGCATCCATAGCATTGTGTTTGGATAAATTAAACCTTAATTATTAAACATGTTTTGTGTTTTATTGTTGGTAAATTTGAAACAGTTGTCTGCTTTTATTTTTGTAGTGATGAGTTTGGGGGTCGATGGTGTTACCGTTATAACCGATCTTCATTGGCTTGTTAAGGAGTCCGAGTTACGGTGTTTGGTGGACGCAGAGCAATGGTATTTTTGAATTTCCTTTTTTCCAGTTGTCTTCAATAATTTTGCAGATCTTAGTTCCTCAAAATTGAAATCTTATTTGGTGCTATTCGTTTTAATTGTTATAGGGCTAGCGAAATGTTGTTTTATGTCAATGAGGATTGGCATAATTCCTATGTGAAACATAAATTGGCACAACCGGAGGCAGCAGAAGTAGACTATAGTGTGGCCGAACCACATTTGGCAAAAGTTATTGCTTTTGGTGCGTTTCCGTAACTCTCTTACAAATTACACATTGTTCTGTAGAAAAAGTACTTATTAAAATAGGATTCAAGTAAAAAGATTGCAAAACTATGCAGTAGATGCCATATATTTCATATTGGTGGATTCACACTATGCTGCTGGTTTTGGCTGGATATCAGCTTTTTTTGATAAGGATTTTTGTTCTCAGTCCTAAAAGCATAAACTTTAAACCACCCCTTGATTAAACTGTGATGAAATAAGCTGGGGAAAAATCCACTTGCATCTTCATAATAAGATGAAATGTTGTTTTAATGATGATTCCTCATTATATTTTGTTCGATCTGTTGCAAAGCCATTTGGCTTGATGATGACTGCTAATAAACAGTTCATGTTATTTTTTTCAAAATCACTGAATTATTTGCAGGAAGAGCTTTAATCAAAAAACGTGAATTTTATCGAGCTGCTTACTTCTTGAGACAAGTAAAAGATGAGTCGTCGTATGATCGTTTCATGTATTATTGGGCGAGATATTTAGTTAAACCTGTTATATATATATTTTTTTTTAAATCAAGACTCACAAATAGGATAGGTTTTCGAAACTGATAATATTAAAAGAAAAACTCGTGCATTTAGGGTGTGCTGTTCTCATAGAGTGGATTTCTGATCTGTCACATCCGATTAAATTTACTATTAGTTAGACATTTTGGGTTGACATGAGTCAGTGCCATAGACTCCTTCAGTTCGTAGTCTCATCAAAGCACATGAGAAATTTTCGGCCTTTTTTGGAGTATTATTTATTAAACATTGTTTTATTAGCACTATTAAGTTTTGACTTGTTCCAATAATAGGCGTGTGAACATAATCGACTTGAAACTGAAGCAGATTCAATTGGTCGTATGGAATATGACGATTCCGAACTTAAAGAACTTCATAATGAATTGTGTTTACTGGGCAGTTCTTACCCGGAGTATTTCGACACGTTCCTTCTCTACATGTTTGTTTTCATTTATTGTTATCTAATTCTTTAAAATAAAACACTGTAAAGTTACCACAGCTAACTTAACTTAAACGTCAGAAATCTTATATTAGCTTAAAGATGACAAGATTCTGATAATTTGACCATTCGAAATAAAAAGTCACTATTGCAGTCTTGGAAAAGTGCGTTGTAGTCTAAAATTGAAAGAAAAGGCAAAGGAAGCGTTCCTTGAATCCGTATCATTGAATCGAGCAATGTGGCCATCATGGGAGGAGTTGATCATGCTTGTGGATTCTGTAGATGAGGTAATATGAATATTTCGTCCAGAAAAAAAAATTTTTTCATTTAATTAGAATTTTTCTTCGGTACAGTAAAAAGTTCTGATGATCCATGAATCGGAAAATCAGTCTCGCTTCACTTCCGAATTTATCTTTGGCTTGAAAAAAGTTATCTAGTCTTATCTTAAAAGAATATTTACGCGATAATCATCATTGTTACAGGCTGAAACAGAGGCATATGCTGCGGATGAACATTGGATGTATCAGTTCTTCAAAGCAGGAATGCTTTCTCGATTTCAGTTGCACAAGAATGCATTGGAACAATATGAGAAATTGAGCGAATGCGGCTTTCCAAATATGCCCTACATTATGAACCAGGCTGCTGCTTCGTTAAATAATATGCAAGGTTGTTAATAGAATAGTTGCTATCAGAAACTTCTGTGCACATGAACTTAGTATCTCATTTAGTTTTGTTGTATTTTCTTTTTTTTTTTTCCAATTCAGAGCACGACATGGCGCTGGAGTTCTTCAAAAAAGTGCGCAAGATTGATCCATATCGCGTGGAGCAGATGCATTTGTTCTCTGACTCTTTATATGTCCGAGTAAGTCTGACTTGAAAGACATTTTTTTGAGATCCTGCAGATTTAATTTATTTCAAAGGATTACTCTGAGAACGTTCAGCTTTCCAAGATACTTGAATTTCCGTTTACTAGTTTACTCTTTCCTAGGTGTTAGATTTCCATTCCTTACAGGGTTCTCGGTCGGATTTGGCCGATCTTGCTCACAGTTTCTTCAAGACACACAAATTCTGCTGGGAAACATGTTGCATAGTGGGTAAGTTTTTCATTACTGCAATGAATGGGAGAGGCGTAAATAGACGAAAAATTCCAAGTGCAAAAGAATATGGAGTTGACCTTGTTTAATCGACTTATACTTTCAAATTTCCGAATGGTTCTGTTAAGACTTCTGAATTTCAGCCAATTACTATAGTTTAAGAGGTGAACATGAAAAAGCAGTTGTTTTTTTGCAACGTTCACTCAAACTGAATCCTAATAATGCAGCAGCATGGACACTAATTGGACATGAGTTTATGGAGCAGAAAAATAATCCAGCTGCATGCCTTGCATATCGGAAAGCGATTGGTACGTAGTACTTGTATTGAAATGTATTAAATCTGGAGTTAATCTATGAAATGAATGACAAAAAAGCTGTATTCAGTGCTATTTGTTGTTATGCAGGAAAATGTTAAGATCATAAGGATGTAAATCTGCCTTGGCAGTTTGCATACATGTGAAATTAGAAGTCATGCTTGCCGCATTGTAATTCAAACAATGCTACATGCTTGGTGTTTAGAAGCTGATTCACATGATTATCGTGGCTGGTATGGTTTGGGTCAGCTTTATGATATCCTGAAAATGCCTTCTTATTCACTTTACTATTACCAGCAAGCCCACAAATGCAAGTAAGCGCTGTACTGTTCATTATCTTAATAACTAATAGGTCTAGAACATAACTGTTTAAGGTAAAGTTTGTTGCGAGAAGTGCTGACATTATTACTGATAGAATCTTTTAAACGGGCCAGTTAATCTCCTGCTAGGCTGTTCTACCGCCCACAGTAAAACTCGTCAACAACTTTAAGTGCATACAAATTCTGGGGTCAATTCCAGATGTCTAGTAGTTAAAAACTTCACTTTCCTGTGTATATTGCTTTTGCAGACCTGATGATTCGCGTATGTTAGTTGCGCTAGGTGAAGTTTATGTTCGACTTAGTCAAATTCCCGATGCTCAGAAATGTTTCCTAAAAGCTTATAAGGTTGGAGACGTCGAGGGAACTGCGCTTATGCTGCTTGGGAAGTGAGGAATATTTCACGTTTTCGTATCTACCAATCTACTTTATATGGTTTAAACTAGGCACAAGTATAGCGTTTCCTTTCCAAACTTCAATTCGCTAGATTTGTTTTGCAGACTTTATGCGAAATGCAATGACAATGACCAGGCTGCACTAATCTATGAAAAATATTTGAATGTCTATGGTGAAGAATTCGTAAGTGAAGAACTTATATTTTTTTTCTTTTAACAGTTACTAAGAATAGTTCCGTACCCAGTATTAATCATCATTTTCTCTCCGCACAGATTCTCTGTACATTAGAATTTCAGATGGATGACCTGAATAATGTTGCAACATGTTGTTCTTTCCTCGCCAAATATTATCTGAAGAAAGGCGATCTCGATACAGCTACTCCATTTGCTCAGCGTTGTCTAGAATATGATACCGTATGTTCATTTTTCACGGAATGTGGAAATATCTTTTAGAAGTCATCTTTAAAATTGATGCCTTTTCCAGCTTACTGTCGCAATTAATCAAGTTCAATTTCAGACGAAGGAAGAAGGGCGGAATACTTTGCGACAAATAAGTCAGTTGCATCATCGGCAGAGCGTGTTACCTGAAACAGTTGTGGCCGCATCAAATGCAACACCAATAGTAGCTATGCACCCTGGAAATGTACCATGTCAAGGAATTCGTGTTTTACCGCCAGGAAATTCAACGTAAGCTAACTCCTTTATCCGATAAACTATAGTAGAAGAGATAAGAGGAACTCTTATTTCGAGAAAACTTTTGTTCTTCGAAATTGGGTTTTGTAATGCACAGTTTTTTTATAGTCCCCTTCATGGTTTCCGGACACCTACAATCGAAGAAGGCGAAGCTGAAATGGCTATCTCATCTGATACTTCCGATGTTTCCGATGAATCATCGTTAAATGCTTCATACTGAAGTTCTTTACTAAGAAAAGCCTACACGTCTTTCCCGACAAACTTAACTAGGCCTTAAGTATATCTTAGTTAAGAATAACTTCAATTAAAATTTTTTCTAGTAGCTCTCCTAAGAAGTGCTTCTAATTTAAAAAATAGTTACCCCCCTCGACCAAAAGTTGTGTCTTAGATTAGCTGCGGAATGAATGAATTCGCTGTCTAATTTTTCAGAAATTAATGCAAAATTAAGAAAAATTGGAGCAAGATTCTGGAAAAAAATTAAGATTCCTATGCAAACTCTTCCTTTTCTTATGTTTACTTCTTATTCCATAATTCTAAAGTGAAACCGAACTAGGAATTAAACTCTTCACTAATATCATTCATTTTGCTGAGCCTGAAATCTGAAAACGAGATGGCTGCTTTTATCTTGAACACGTGTTTATCTAAACCAGTGAAAAGAGCTAGTCGCTATTAGAATCACTACAATAATCAGCCAAATTCTGAAGAGCAAATGAAAACGGTGCTGCTGAAACAGGTGGTGGTTTTTTATCATTTTTTTCAATTGTTTTCAACTGTTTGGAATTCTGTGGTAAATCCTTAGGATTGCCAACTGTATCCTGAATTTCTGTTTTCACGACCACCTGTTCATTTCTTCCTGTTCTTTGTTTTTTGATCGCAACAATTTTTGATAAAAGTTCCTTCTGCGTTGTTCGTTTATGTATCACCGCAATATCTTTTTTTGCCGTACCTGGTTTTGAATTTACTGTATCAGTAAAAGAACAACCTGGTTTCTGATCATCAACAAACTCCTGCTTTATTTCGTGTTTCACAATCTCCGACAAATCCATCTCTCCATCTTCATCGTCCATTATTCGTTTGATAATTTTACCGTCTTCCGTCCTTCCATATAATTTCCGGATAAATTCCTCATCTTCTTTCTCCTGCTGCCACAAAGTCTGAAATAAAATCACTTCCATTTCCATAAATGTTACGACAAGAAATCCGCCACGAGTTACAACAATTCAATTAATAAATTTAGATTTAATTACTTCCGTTCGAACTTCGGTTAAATTTTGCAGGTACTGATCTGGACCATATGATTCATGGCGTCGATTTGTCTCCTGCAGTTCCTCTAACTTGCCTGAAATTTGAATTTTAGTTTCCATAAATATTCATAATTACCTCTATCAGCAGTATCTACAAGTTTTTGATGGTGTGCGTAGACTGAAACACTTACAGTTCTAAAAATGTGATAACATCGACTGTGTAGAAGCACAACACTCAAAAGAACAATTAATTTCCATTAATGCGAATAAAAAATTTAGAATCAACTCAAAATATTTATTAATAGGAGCTTTTTAAAGACCTGCCCAAAGTGATGATTTTCCTCACATGTAAGCATGATACAGTTTGCAATATAGTCTTCGGTTTTTTTAAAATTATACAGGTAAAGTACAGAGCACTGATTTCCAGCATTAGTGAGTAACATCACTACAATAGCTAACTGCTTGTAATATTCTATATTGTAGATATGACGTGTAATGCATACAATCAAAATATTGGATATAATTGTTAAACATCACCAGATGAAAAATACGTTTAAAAGAGTAACCATCCCCACTAAACGTTATCGCCCTTTAGTACCACTTAGATTGATTCGTTTACTTACCGAGTGCTTCCATTTCGGCCCGACTCAATTTCGTTCTTTTCTCAAGCATTTTCATGGGATCTTTCTTTTCTTCCTCTTCCTTTGTTTCTTTTGCTTTCTCCTCTTGCTGATATAACTTGAAAGCTTCGAAAAGGCGAGTTGCTCCATGTTCCTGCTGATAGTCACAGTTCTCCAAATCCGTTTTAAACGTTATTTCTGCTAGACAGTTTGGACAGCTGTAAATCATCAAAGTTAAAATTGCATAGTTTCGAATAAAAGTGAGCTAGAGATGTCCCAAAACAAGAAGTAACCGGAAGTAAAATCGGAAAATTTTCAGTCCCAAATAAGTTTCTCCTTCCGCCGTCTCACGTCTCATGTTAAACTTCTTCCCCTGAAATTGAACGAAAATTAAAGAATTTACTGTCTAAAACTTCAATCAGAGAGGCATCGAAAACAAAAACTTAATGACTTAACTCTGCATGTAACCTCATATTATTTTTTCCATTAAGCTGCTCTGAACATTTTGCATGAAATCTTAATCTCCATGAAACTTCACATTTTGCATAAAATCTATGGCCTAATCAAAAGTCTATGTTCCGGACCATTTTGAGTTAGACTCAAGTCAACGAATACTTTAAAAGTCATAAAGGTTTATTTTCGAAATAAGCACAAATTAATTTGACAATGGAGTATGACATACTTTGTATATATATTCATGACAAGTGTCACATTGCATATTATAAGGTGCCATTACGCGCTGTACAAATTGTCTGTTCCGCTGTCCTTTTGCTCGTGGGATTTTCGAGGGATCAAAGTCAGGCGGATAATATTTCTGGAAATATTATTCCTTCGAAAACAATAAAGTCAACTCCAAACTTATAGTAACAGTTCTCGGAGCTTAGAACATAACTGATTCATGCTATCTTGAAGTTATGTAATCTATTAAATTGAATTCCTTCAGTCGTACTTATTTCTTTCCTCCTTTAACAGATAACAGCCAACCTCTGCTACCGAAGTCATCACTACCAGTGGGACAATAGGAGGTTATTACTTTTGATGATGGTACTATGGCATAAGAATTTCACTTAAAGAATTCAAAACACGACTGAAATGTAAATTATAATAATTAGAATGTAAAAACAAACCTGAAAAACTTTGCGTTCCGTGCCAGTCATTTTCAGTTATCACTTCTCACAGATCTAAAGCTACAATTATAAATTAGTTGTGGTTCAGAGACAAGTAGAAAGAAAAGGAAAGAGTGTAGAAGCACTACAAATTAATTCATCGACCACCAATTAATAAGCAACACTCCCAAACGGATATTCTTTCAAAAATTTTACTGGTGCCAGTGCGGTCCGTTAGATATAGGGGACTAAAGAGAAATGGAGTTTTTCATAGGGGGTTGGGAGCGTAGTTGCTTGTGTGAGTTGTTGTGAATAACTTGCTCTTTTGTTATTTCTCCGTTCATGTCTTCCTCACTTCCGTGCAATCTGTTTAAGCAGTTTTGTTAAATCCAAATTTGAAATCGAATCACATCTAAAATGAAGAGAAGCGCAAGAGTGCTCGGACAGAAGATCAAAGAAACCAAGAGGTACTACAGACGAACGTTGAAATTAATTCTTCCTAACTTGTTTTAAGAACAGTGTGATGCATCTGTCGTTGTTTCAAAAGTCGTAGTTTGCAAATGTGACGTGCATTCCGTAAAGTACTTTTATTAAATATCAAACAAAGAAATATAAATCCAGGTTTTATCATTTGCACTGATTTAGATGATCAGAAAGGTTTTTGGTCATGTTTATGTCAACAAAGATGTCGCAGAAATTAATCAGTTGAAATTTGTTTTATTGCTAAACGCATTCTAAATCATACCCATTTTTTGATTTTAAAACCATATTGGGAGTATCCCTAATATTTCCTGGCTTACAGTGTTCGACAAAGAATGCATATCCGAGATTTACAAAAGTAAGTAGTTTAGAGGAAAGATCAGCATATAAAGAAACTTTTGCCTTTTTTAAGAGGCTTTTGTCCATGAAATTTCAACTTTGCAGTTTTGGTTAGTTTGTTGAAGAATAATAAAAAAGTATAATTGTTTTGAAAATAATTTCAAAGGGCTCTAAATTTTTTATGTTCTCAAAAAATTGCCGAATACTGGAACTGGGTTTGACTTTGCTTTATAAAACGAACATCCAGAAGTACCTCTTTCACTGTTTTCTAATAAAAACTCGTTTGCTTTGAGAGTGGTAATAATTAATTTTGGCAAGTTTGCATAGTCTCATCTATCTTAAAAATCCACTGACAAATATATCAATAGTAGTAAAACTTATGATACAAACAAACTTCTATTCTGCTGTTTAATTTTCATTGTTTTACAGTTGAGGAATTTAGTGAATTTTTTTTCGCTATAAATCTCTACACTGACTTAGTCTTTCAGTGCCAGACTTCATTTACTCCTCCGTAATTATCTAGCATTATAATCAAAATTTTGTGTTGTTATTGCCTCGCTAGGATATTGAAAAGTAAATGAATGGAGTATGGGGAACACTCCAAAAAGGATGTTAATGGAGATGGTAAACCCAGAAAGGGATATTAATAGGGACGTGGTCATAAATCACAACTACTGAGAAGAATTATTGGAATAGTTAGCTCCTTGTACTTAATGTTATTAATTTGTTAATGAAATTTGCATGGCATAAATAATCAAATTTTTAAAATAATGTGAAGCTACTATAAAATTTAGTTGCTTAGTAACTACTCATTTGCTTCACTCCCATCTTGCTTCCCTTGCTTGATAAGAATCATAATTTTATATGGATGATGTAGAGAAGGATAAGAATGAGGAGATGAGGAAAACAAAACTGACTTAGCTCCCCTGTTATTCTTTCGATGTCTAAATGATCAAGTTATAATAATTACAAGGCTCTTTTTTAGTGATGCTTGATCATCCGTTCAGTATGTCGTCCCACAGTATATTTGAAAGAACCTACCACCAAATTCAAAAAGTGACACAAAAATAGTATCATTTTCAGGAATGGTGGCGATTATAAAGAAGCTTATTAAAGACAATTACAAGAGCATTAATTATTTGCTTAATTATAGTAACATAATATGGGCGACAAGTTGTGTTCAAATTTGCATATAATGCAGATTATGTGAAGAAAAAAAATTTTGCAATAAATAAAAAATGTTTTCGATATCGATCCATTCGTTTCTTACTTGTAGGCGACAGCTGAAATCAATTTGTTTCAAACAACTGTAGGGAATAGACGATCGAATAGTATTCCCGAGAGTAACGGATCATTTCGCTTCTTTCAATTGCACGGTTTCTTTCAGTTTAACTTTATGGCATTTTCTTTCCGCCACTGTTTTTATTTGCAAACAAAATCCTTCCCTTCAGCTATAATTTGTCTGGAAATATTGTGAACAATTTAGCTGTACATTGTGCCTCCCCATAAGAGACATTGCACTGATCCTTATCAATCACATACCTATCTGATATGTGATGAAAGTGACAGGCATTTTGTGAAGAGAGTAAAAGATGACACGACAAATGATTAAAATGGAATTAAGTGACACAACTTTGCATGATGTAACACAGGGCTATGGTGTAATTTTGCGTGCTGAAAATAATGTAGAAAACAGTAAAAAAAATGCAGAATTATTACCCATGGGTGTCTGAAGTGCTAAAAATATCTGTAGGCTCGTTTCGGTCAGTCAAGCTCTCCTCTTTCTGAACTTCCCAACTGTGGAATTGTTGGATCACTTCCATAGAAGCAGTTCGGACGGTGTTTGGCCGTATAGGAAGTGGCAAGCTGCGAAGTTATCCACCACCTTCCTTTTCCCATTCTCCATGAGTAATTTTGAAATCATAAATTAAAATAACAACACATGAATTCATAAGTATCTTCGAAAATTATACTCCAGGAATTATGGGTGCTATCACGATTTCCTTTGATGCCAATCTTTCGTTCTGACTGTCTTTATTTTTTAAATTTCAAACAATAACTGCAAAAGTATGCTCACTTGAAACTGCATGTAACGGGGGAAACCTGATATTTTAATCTTTAAATTTATATTACGAATGTTACTATTATACTATGGTTTTGTGACGGATTCAACGGTTGATGATTTTCATCTAATTCATTTAAAATAAAAACATATAAATGGAAAGTGTCACAGGTACTTCATCAACTGTCTTCGATCTCATTCGTTCATTTCATATTTTATATCTTTTTTTTTTTTTGAGCAAGAGGAATAGACATCAATTTATATTACCGAATTCGAAATTAAAAATCACTTTTAGACAGTCAAGCGATGGACAGCAACATCTAAAAACAGCTGCCAAAGCAACGCAGTTTACCTTAAAGATGAGGCAAGGTACAGAAGAAAAATGCAAGTCTAAATCAATAAAACAGCTAACTTATATTGTCAGTTTAAGAAGTTTGTGAAATCGAAGTCTGTATGCTCGTTAGGTAGCGTAATTTAAATCATCTTTTGTGGAATTCTAAAGATTTTTTTCACAAATATCTCGAAATTTGATGAGAAAACTCAAAACGATTTAAAAATTCTATAAAAGTGCCAACTAGCTAATTGTTGTGAACAAGTATGATGACTCACTCTTGTTTTTATACAATCCAACTCCCGCAGTCCACCTTAACGACAGGTATGTTATGTCCTTCAAAATGTCTGCTGGGATGGCTGGTTTCACTTAGCAGCCACATTTCCAGGAGCAATGATGGGATTGGGTATAATTTTTGAAATTATCGGTGTAATAAGGGAGAGGAAAGTCAAACACTGGTTGGTTGATAGCAGGGTAGGCGAGCGAGCTACAAGTGATAACGAATTAGGATACAGTAGTAATTATTGGATCAGGAAGGCAGAGGGAGGGGGTTATAACCACTCGCAGAACAATGGGACTGACTAGCATTCGAACGGGCAGTGTCATGTTAGTTAATGTCAATCTTTAAATTAAATTAAATGTGACAAGAATGTTAGCAGAGAAAGAGATATGAATTGATGATTCCTTTGATCAGTGAATTCGACCACTGTTTCCATTCCTAACTCTTCTCTTGAAGATAAAGATGAAAATGTAGTGGGGACTCATGAACTTTGTTGCACGGTTTTTAAATATTGTTTGTTTTAGCCAGCATTCCCTTACTGATGTTATCAGTGATCAATTAACATGAAACACCCTGTGATATTGAAAAAATGAAAAAGATTGTCATGGGAATGTGCTGGAGGAAATGTTTACTTCAGTTTGTTCTCTGTGGCATATTTTTCACATTCTCTGATCTCCTTATTAGCACCTTAGCTTATAATAAACGAGCGCTGCATAGTACTTCGTATAACAAATTTTTTATGCAATATTAAAATCTGCTTACTGAATTAGCATTAAGTCATAAAGTTGGATATATAAGGTTGAGTGAATTCTATAAGGAGTTTGCTTTCGGTCCATTCTTTCTCTTATCATATTAATGAATGAGAAACAATGAAAGAGTCGTTTGTTACGATGATTTTACCTCTCGCTAAAGTACTAATAAGGAAATGACGTCATAACCTTAGGTTTACATAGGCTTGGGCATACAAACATCTGAAGGGAAGTGAAAGTTTTGTTCGCAGTCGGTGTATTGACAATAAGGCGATAAGGGAATTGACATGAATTGTAATCTGGAAATGTATTGCTCTGTACAACACTTCGAGCACATATTTCTTCTCTCCGGAAGAATAAAAATTCTCATTCTTGTTTGGTGTCCCTTCATTCAGTACAGTTCTTCCTGACATATTGTCATTCGCTTCGTTTGTTGATCAAACTTTTAGTGTTTGAATTGTTTTAAATTTGTTTTCAAAATATTTTCATTGTGGGTAGGTTAACAGGTCCAAAATATTAGTAACTGCATATTTCTGGGATATAAGCATTTCATGTTCAGTTGTTCTCTCTAAGTGGTTTTCGGAATGTTGGCGGAACGAAAAGGGATTTGTGCTGTACACCTTCCACAGCTTCCAATGTTTTATTGATACATTCTAATTCTAATCATATAAATTATAACCGGATGCTTCACGCATTCCCTTTTATCATTTGTATTTCAAGAAATTTCAAATCTTGGATGAGTAAGTTTTCCTAATATTATAATGCAGAAATGAAGATAATATAATATAGTTTTGTGCAGTTCCAAAAAGATATGTATTTTGCAAGCAGTGATGATCGTAATGCAATGGATTTCAGAGAGTGGTACCATTCTCGTGGCCAGCGTGACCGGTTTGGGTAGGGATTGGAGGTGGACGTCTTCTTTGCAAGACAGCGATGAACATTAACGCAGAAACGAAACATGCTATCCATGTAGTTTTCTTCTTTTGTTGGCTTATACTATTCGAAGTCGTCTGTGGTACTATACCTCTTTTCTCACAAACTCGAAATAGTTATGTCTCATCCGCATCACTTATCGACAGGTCCATTTCAACATTCTTTTATAAAGCATTTCGGTTAAAACAGAAAAGTCGGAGAAACTAAATTTTCAAGTCGTGATTAGTGTTTTTGATGCTTCAGTCTTGCAAATCCTCTCATTTAAGCATAACATATGGATATTTGTTACAACTTCTAATTGCAAAAATACTGAAAATTATTTAGTTTTTCTTTTTTTTTTTTTTGTTCACAGTTGAACTGACATTTTTCTTCCTATGAATTTCATAAAAGAAAAATAAACTCTTCTTATCATCTTTTTTCTTAAGTTGTCATTATGTAAGCTCTATGAGTATGATAGCGCTTTTAAATAATTAATGTCTTCATTTCATTGTATTTTCATTATAAAAAGATTTTATAGTTCCATTATAAATGGTGGAACTTTTTTCATAAAGAAATTAGATTATGAAGATATCTCGTAAATTCATTTCAGAAAAAATTTCTGATATTGTTCACCAGTTATTACTAAATAATATCGGAAAGTCTACTAAATAATTTCAGAAAGTGTAGTAGTCAATTACAGGTACGGGTATTTTGGTACATTTATACTTTATATCATACGTGTTGCATCGTTATTAGTTTTACCTCAGTGCATATTTAATATGCTTGGTTTGGTGCTTTTCAATGGTTTTCGAGAAAAGGTCCAATTGAAGGCTGCTCCCTTACTTGCTCCACTCGTTTGTTTCCGAGTAGTTACGCGTGGAGATTATCCTGAGCTTGTAAAGGTACCTTTCTTTTTTAAAGAAAGTTCTTTTTTATTGGTATTGATCTACCCTAGTCTGCTTCTGCAGTTTAATTGTAATTTTATTTGTTTGGACCCTATAAGTGTTGCTACAAATACCTTCAAATTTTGAGTTTATCGCGCTTGTATGGCTCATTTCGAAGGTCGAATTGGTTCTGAAATCTATCTAATTCAGCTCCCTGCCGTTCTGAAGAATTTAGTATTTAAAAATAAAAACAAGCAAACTTTTTTATTTAATTTATGTAATTTCTGGTATTATGAAAGTTGCAGCAAAATGTAGATTACAATATGGCGAAATGTCGGGAAGTTGGAATGGAGAATTTTTTTTTCGAAGTGGTAACGGATAAAGCTATTTGTTTGCCGGGAAAACCTCGTCTTCGAGAAGTGATCGTTCCAAGTGCTTATAGGTGGGTATATTCCCAATGTTTTGTTTTTACACAGTATTTTAAAATTCAGTGAACTTACGTAATTCACTAACAGCATTGTCTGGGATGAATATGGGTTGGATAATAAATTGTTACTGACTTGATATGTTATTAATAAGCAATTGATGGTTAAAAGAAGAGATAATTAGTTTTTTTAGAATTTATCTATTTTAGGACAAAAAGTGGAGCACAGTTCAAATCGCGAGCATTGCAATATTGTTTAGAAGATGGCATCAATATTCTTCAAGATGATGATTGGATTGTACATCTTGATGAAGAAACTTTATTAACGAATAATTCGGTTCGTTTCATGCGCATGGGTTTCATACTTTCCTACTAAGCGGGGCTTCAACTTAGGACTGAATCTATTCAGCAAAGTATCTATTTATTTCTCTTAATTATTTGTAATTTTGAAACTTTATTGTTATGAATCGTTGTCTAGTTCATTCAGTTATGATAAAATAACTTTGTTTATTAATTGCCAAACTCATTAGCTTTTCCAGCGATTTACTGCGACGTTGTTCTAATGAAAGCGATTGCGTGTTTTATATTATCAGAAGTATATAAAAAGAATTTTTTGAATGTCGCTTTATTCGTTTTTCAGTTCTGATTATGCTTTTGATTGTCGTTGAATTGTAAAAAAAAAAGTGCAAAATTTTTCAGATCTGTGGTATATTAAACTTTTGTGAAGATGGGAAGCATCAGTTTGGTCAAGGAGTAATCACTTATGCTAATGGTGATATAGTTAATTGGATTACAACTTTGTCAGATTCATTCCGGTTTTTTTTTTTTTTTCTCATGCTTTTGAAGAAGTAAAAATTCCATTTTAGAACATTTGTTTACCCATTCTTCTTTTTGGCTAAGATCCCTAGATTAAAACCAAATTTTTAGTCATATTAATGAAAAAAAGTCTTGCTTGACTTTCTAGTAGTTTGTCAGTAACTTGATTGCAGCGTGGCAGATGATATGGGAAAATTACGCTTTCAATTCAGATTCTTTCACAAACCACTTTTTGGTTGGAAAGGTTCATTCGTTGTTACCCAGGTAATCAGTCAAGTCAGAAATGTGAGTTTAGATGAGAATTTCAGGGAGGATTAGAATTGCCGTTCCCGTAACTCTTACTGAATGCAGAAATCATTCTTGTTGTTGTTATCATATTTTGTCTTCTTCTAAATTAACTGTAGGTTGGCGCTGAACGCAACGTATCATTTGATCACGGTCGTGAAGGTTCAGTAGCGGAGGATTGCTTTTTTAGTATGATTGCATTCAGAGATGGATACACGTTTAATTTTATTGAAGGTATGTTACGTAGATCCCACATTTTAATTTTCCGTTCCTAGAGCATGTAGGAGTATTCTATTTAATCATTTACCGAAATAACCTAGGGTATTCTTTCCGTATAGTTTTCTTGTTGCATAGTTGTTGTTTTTTCAGGTGAAATGCTCGAAAAAAGTCCTTTCACTTTTTGGGATTTTTTACAACAAAGAAAACGATGGCTCCAAGGCATCTTTTTGACAGTACATGCTAAGCAGATTCCAGCGAGAAATAAAGTAAACCCATCTTTTATTTTCGTAGTGGTGGGGAAGTACTGGCGTATGTCAAATATATTTGAGATAAATACAGATCATAGTAATGTCGAGCCACTTTAGTTCTTTATCGTCTACAAAGTCTCCTAGAAATTCAAGCATTAACTGTGGGTTGTAATCAAAATAACCTTACTTAAGCATTTTAGTTGATAACGGACTTGGTTGTAAATTGAAGAGTACGGAATGGGAAAAAAAGATCTCGTTGATATTCTGAAAGTTAATAAATATTGTTTGCAGATATTATTAGGATTATCTTTTTATGCATGGGCTTCCATGCCGGTAACCACAATGCAAATGTATCTCTTTCATGCTTTTCCATTGCCGCCCTGCTTTATATTTGATTTTCTGGTTGCATTCGTCGCAGCCGTCACCCTCTACATGTACATTTATGGTGTGCTCAAAAGCTTTTCACACAAATATAGGTTGGTTCGTACCTTTTGTGTAAACTTAAATTCAAAGATTTCATCTCTGTCAGAACCACATTTTCGAATTTTTTGCAGCACATCTTGATATCTAGGTTATGCTTTATCTTTATATGATTTTATATATGATATCTTTATATGATTTTCATTGTTCTACAAAGAAATATAATATTTCTTCATATTTATGTGTGTGTTTGTTATTTATTACCTGTGTAAAAGAAGTTCTAAGCTCCAAAAAACTCTTATTCCTCCACATATTTGAGCTCAAATTGAACTTATTCATCCAAAATTAATCGAAAAACTGA
Organism: Setaria equina; assembly: GCA_003012265.1. Lineage (NCBI taxonomy): Eukaryota > Metazoa > Nematoda > Chromadorea > Rhabditida > Setariidae > Setaria > Setaria equina. The sequence continues at coordinate 29,258 of PQVD01001477.1, forward strand.
TGGGATCATTTTTTGAAAGATTCGACATTTCTAGCAGTCTGTCCGAGAGTAATCTGCGGATCAACTTTTATAATCAACAATTCGAATATTTTAAAGCGGCAGTAAAGTAATATTTTTTTACTGGATACTTGTCTATTTTAATGTTTAGAAATTTTTTAAGCATATTAAAAAATTGCAGGCATAGTCCACTGCGGTTGTGCTTGTACATGGCAGGTGCGTTACTAACGATACCATTTAATGTGTGCATAGAAAATATAGCAGTAATATGGGGGATGCTTGGAAACAAAAATGGTTTCTATGTTGTGAAGAAGGATGAAAGAATGATTTCCATATTATGAAGAAGGATGCAGAACAGTTGCCTTGCTGATAGCACAGAGCAAGAGAGCATATATTTGCATTTGTTATTTATTACTGTTATTACTGTTAACAGTGACATCGACTTCCAGACGAATCTGAAGAAAAAAAAACGGCAGAAATGCCTGAATTCCACTTTTCCTTTTCAGTTCTTGAAAATCTTTATTGAATTTTTCTTGATTTTTTATAGCATGTTTTTTTTCTTATGAAATTAGAAACTGAAAAGGAATTACTTGACTATGCAAAATTGATAGATTTTGGACTGCGAAACTAGACCCTTAGCAAGGTTTCAAGAGAAGAAGTATAGATGATTTTGAAAGTAAAAAAAATCTCAAACAGATAATTTGGAAAGACTGAATACCAGTATGAAAATTTACTAATGGGAAACAAACTTTCATTAATTTCGTTATAAAGAGGGATTTTATTACTGCTTGCGTTTGAGATTGTGTGACTTTTAAAGAAAGATAAGCAAATTTTGCTTATAAATTCACTGCACTTAGAATTCATTTATTCTCTATTCCTAATTCTCCTCTGTTTTTAACCTTTACGTGTTCATTTATGGCTAAATGAACTTAGTATAGAATGTGATAGGGATTTTAAAATCATGTTCAATTCGGACATGTTCTTTTTTCTATCCCCTACATTCCATATACATGAAGCACGTATATGGAGGGTGAATAGAAAAATACTGCATGTATAAAGTGTATTTGTGAAAAGGCTTACACCTTGTAAATGCTCAGATCCACAGAATTATAAAGTGCGATTTATTTGAAGTTCTGAGTGAGAAAGAGTTTTCGATTTTGAAAATTAAAAGACTAAATCATTGATTAGGGGTGTGTGCAAAGGACGTGTTAAGTTTTTCTTCATTTTTCTTAACATACAAAACCGCGAATTGCTATTAGTGGGTCTTTTGTTGAGTTTTCCTTATGCCTGCAGCTCAAGTAAACATATGTGACTTGCTGTGTGATCTCAAAAAAAAAAAAAAAAAAAAAAAAAGAGAAAAAATATCTTGTAATATATTCTTTGTTTCTTATCCTCAAATGATTTAGATGTCATTTTAATTTCAAACTATGGCTATTTATTCCACCTGCTGTAAACAGTTCCTCAGAGCTCTTCTGACACTGTTTTTAACGAGTAGCTAATATACGATAGGTTTTGAAATATTCCTACATGTTGCTGAAATTTTTTGATTTTCAGGTCTAGATTTCACTTGAAAGTCTCTTTCGAAATTTCCAGATGATTAGATTTCACGAATTCGAGTGGTTGAAATTGAAACTAGCATGGATTTATGATTATATTTCGAGAGATATATATAAGGGAGTTTCTTGCTTCTCTACTTAAATTTTGCATGTGTCTATTTCTGTTTTCATTAACAGTCCACTTTTATTAACTTCCTTGTGCTACTTTCTAAGTCGGTTTCTTGAATGAAGGCTTTTCTCGTAATTCGAATTAGGCGAGTTGTCATTCAGTTCCTGATTTTTTTTTTTTTTGCTTGATATGAGTGCTGTTCATATATTTGGGCGCCAGCGAGGCTTTAAAATCATATTCAGAATCTTTTTATTTTCGAATTTTTTGAAAACAGCTTAAAATGCGAGAGCCTTTTTTAAGGAGCCATGTTTTGCGCCATACCTCTTTTAGTTACTTTGTGAGAATTTGAGCTATGCTGAATAGCTTGAATGATGTAATGCGAACCTACAGTGTGCTTTCAGTTTTTTATGTAATACTTTGAAATTAAATTATTTGTTTGTGCTTTACAACCGCTTATGAATACATCTTTCTGCGTTATTCTTTTTTTTTTTCAAAAAGCGCCTTATTTACAAATCAGCTCCTGCTTTGTGTTGCTCATAGAACTAAGACGAAAACTATAATTTAAAAGTTGAAGTCAGCCGATGTTCATGATAACAGCATAGTTACGTCTCTTAGATACTTTTTTATTACGTGCAAGCAGTTTCTTGTCTCCTACTACAGCATATGTTTAACTTTTGTCTGATAAATTTGTTTTATTGCTTTTCCTACATTTTTCCAATAACATACTATTGTTACCTAGGATGGGACTGAATGGATAATAGGATGTCGGAAAACCTAGACTTGGTTTATTGATAAATATTACCATTCAGTTGCTAATGCAACATGTAAATAATTCGTTTCTGTTTTTCGATTGTTTACTGTTGTCACTTCAGTAAACATTCATTCTAATCTTTCTTACACTTATTAGGATCAGCTCCTCAAGATTCCATCCATAACAGATAATTCCATCCCCGGAATTGAGATCTGTTTTGAGGTTTGGTAGGCTGCACTTATTTCCAACAACCCTTGAATATAATGGTTATTAAAAGTATGGAACTTATAAATTTTCGCTTTCCAGTACACAGGAATTATTAATGATGAAGACAAATATCAGTGAGAGTGAGCTACGGTGGAAGTCAGATATCTTTGCTTTTGACTAACGCGAAACTGGATTTTATGACGGCAATTAAACAAATCCCTTCAGAGTTATAGTTGTATAACTATAAATAAAACGGGATGCACTGGGTATAAAAATTAAGCTTCGTTGTGTCAGGCGTAAGGTAAAAGTTATATGAAGTAGTATCGGCTGCTCAAGTAACCATCGTAAATCACCGGTAGTTAGAGCGACAGTCATCGCTGTGGCAAAATTTCACAAGTTTTTTGTACACAATGAAAATAATGATTATTGTATTTTATTTCTGAACAAGAAGGATCCTATTTTAATCGGTTTGCTCAGGAATGCAGCAACTAAACTATTCAAACAAAGCAAATGAAAAACTGTCGTGGCGATCATATGAGAGGACTAAAATAAACTAAAGAAAAAGTGCGAAAAGAACCTCCAACAAAGACAAAATTTTTACTATCATAATAAGTGGATGGCAAAATTGGGCGTCAATTTTAGCAGCGAATATACATTTGGTGACATGTGCTGCCAGTAAACATTTAGGATCAACAGGATGCATTAACTACAATCACTTGGGGCAGTATCAGTTCACGGAGTTTGACTTCGACGAAGCATGATCTGCCAGACAGAATTTGAGTAGTCGTACAGGATGGAACAATCTACTTAAAATTCTTTATCAACTTCCTTTTGTGTATTTCTTACTGCGTCCTTTTCACTCGACGCTAAACATGATCCATCGCATCAAACGATTCCAACAAATTTTGATATTACAAGTTGGATATTTTCGTTATTTTTGTAAACAGACACGAAGTGTCATGACAGTTCCCAGCAAACAAAGGAGTTGGGATTGATGCTTGTCGGTGAATTTCTCAAAATAATGAACAGTGCAACAGTTCGATAGTTGGATAAGGATTCCTAAAAATAAGGTGCGGGAATTGAAGACATCAATGAAAGATGGTTGGAGTTTTTACAAAAGAAAGAATAATAAAAAATCGGAGTTACTTGAATGCGGCAATTCTGCATTTTTGAAGGTGTGTATTGTGCAACCACCGCCACAAAAACATTTGTTATGACGGACGAACACAGAGATATCTTGTTCTTTGCCCAATTCCCCATTGTGGAACACATCACTAGTAATAGTAATCTAAAAGTGAAGGCTACTTTAATCATAAAATACAACTAATATTCTGCTGTCGAGCCCTTAATTCTAGGGATTTTGTATGTAGAAATTTGGAACCCTGAAACTCTACTGCAATTTTCGCACTAGATTTTCAAATAGTTTTTCTTTTATATGTGATGAAATTCCAGGAATCTGACAAGAATGCCATATGACAGTAAACAAAATGTAATCGAAAACCTACTTAAAAAAAGGAAAATTCAGAAGGTACTAATAAACGATTGAAAGATAGAGATTCCAAAAGTAAATCAAAAAAAAAAAACAGATGTGAGAAATACGAAATGGCCAAATTGCTCTCACTCCCACAACCAGTACTGACTATCCGAAATTGGAGTCACTTTGAAATCAGAATCTGTTGTACATAGAAATTAATTATTTTTTTGTTGCTACGTAAAAATTGTTGCACCTGAAATCTGCAGTGTAATGTAACCCGAGGGTTTGGCAATCTGGATACCACTGAAAAAAAAATTCTTGTAAAACGTGCGTGCTCCAGTTAATTAGTAAAAGCGATCACAACTAGAAAGAGACGATAGAAGCAATTGAAAAAATATTCAAATACGGAAAGGTTGTCAGAAAAGATTTGAGCATTCGAATATAGAAATCACCCTGAAGGTAAGTATCAAGATAGACTCAAGACTTGGTGAGTTAACAAAAGAAAAGGCAACGCCGTGGTCAGCAAACGCTTTCAAAAAAAAAAAAAA
>PQVD01001480.1:286-12209 GCA_003012265.1 Setaria equina
TGGTAAAAAAAGTAGCAAAATGCATGAACGATAAGAGTTTCTGAATGCTACTGAAACTGTATAATCAACCAAAAGAAGGAAAGGAGTGAAATTACAAAAAGAATAATTATAATAATGATAGCAATAATTGCAAGTCTCTTCAATTCTAGTAGTAGTAATTTAAATATATATTCTTATCACTATCATCGTAATTTTTTGATCCTTCGTTGTGCTTCATCAACAACATCACGAAGTCCATCTGCGTCAAGCTCATCGAGTAATACACCAATTGCAGAAATAATTCTTCCCTTTCGATGACGCTAAAAGTATTATACTTTAATTTTTTTTTTTTTTTTTTTTTTTTTTTTTTTATATTTTTTTTTTTATATAATATTTTTTTTTTTTTATCAATTGTTTTTTTATACTTTAATTTTTTTTTTTTTAATATTATTTATTATTATATTAAATACGAAAACTAAACATTTGAAGCAATTTACTCAAGAGTTAATTAATTTTGGCAAAATAAATAAATGAAAAAATACAGAAACTAAATTTGATGTTGTTCTTGGATAACTGATGCTACGCTGTTGTGTTATGTGTGATTTGTGTTGCTGCCTAAAGCCAAATGGTACATGTTGCATACTGTGAAACATCGTATCAGATGATGACGTTTCCAGGCTAAAAAATTGGAAAAAAATTATTCCCATTTAGAAATTACATACCTTATGTTCGTCAACAAGTATCGGTAGTATTTTGCTATTGTTATTGAATAATTCTAGCAAAATTTCAAAAATATAACATTAAAATAATTTAAAAATCGAATTCTTCTGTTTCCATATAATTATTTTATTAAAATACATAAATAACTCGCAAAAGATTCATTAAGATAACCTTTATTATTGTCTTTTCTTAAATTTATTGATTTAAAACTATTCTAATAATTTACGAGCAACAATAAATACTTTTCAGAAAGTAATTTTGGTTAAAATCTGTTTAATATTCTGAAATTGCGGTTAAACAGTTGTTAAATTCGAAAGAAATTGTGCAGAAAGGAAATAGTCCATGCAAATTCTTCTTTAGAGAGGAAAAATGATTATTTCAGTCACTGTAATGAATAAATAATTTTTTAAATATTCTTTTTAAATGTTGTTAAAACTTCATTAAAAATTTCTCGAAAAAATGGAATTTAAGGAATGAATAAGATAATATTATTTACTGATTAAATAATTTTACTATTTTATTCCCGTGTATGGAAATGAATAGTAAAGAAAGAAGGGATGAATATGATTTATTCAAAAAAAAAAAAAATTAGGAGAAAAGAATAAAAAAAAAGGAGAAAAATGATTTTTGTAAATATTTACTAGCTATCATTTCTCCTATTTGAATATTAATAGCAACTAATCAATTTAAATCTTAATCTTAGCTTTATATAAGATAAAATATTAAGAGATATTTACTGTAACATTACTTGAAATCTTGCCAAAAATTACGATCATTAGTATTTTCCATTCCAACAATTCCTTCATACATTGATGTGACCATCAGCCTTGAAGGTTGGTGTTCACTATGTTCGGACTCATTCACTGAACGATCTGACCTTAACTCTTGAATGCGAGGATGATTCGGAATAATCTTATCAATCACCGTTCTCTGATTATCACCGATGTCATTGCTATTATTATATTGGTGACTTGTTTTGGCAACGCTCAGCAGCTCTTCAATTGTTACTGCTAGAAATTTTCAGTTATATAAAAGAAACATTTGTTTATTATGAGTAAAAAATCCTACATCCAATGACTGCTTATCAGTTGAAGTCATTTTAATGATCTGTGGTGATAATGACTGAAGTGACCATTTTTAGTGATGATAACGATCGAATAATTCATTGAATAATACTAGCAATAAGATCTGAGATGATAAGTAGTAGAGATAAGGATAGAAGTACTTGTTGAGTAATAGCAATAAAAGTCGCAGACTGGTGAGTAATGAAAACAGTCAAGGTGATTATTGAATGACATTAATAATTGAAATGACAGCGGAATGACGGTGACAGTTTAGATGATGGCGACAAGGATGGCAATGATCAGTGTGAATGATGACATCAGGATCAAAGTGATAATAAATACTGATGATGATAAAAGATTGGGATTAATGCTTATTTTAAATAAAAAAAAAAAAAACAATATTTTCTTACCATACGGATTATAATTAGCAAGATATTATACTACATTCGAACTAATTTATATTTCTCCAATTCAGTTGCTTAATATTGTATATATTTCAATCAGTGATAAATTGACTTACGCTTATCATCCAAACTTGTAAGATTAGGTAAAATTCGTAAAACTTTAGCACGATGCTTGTTATCGGCCGTACATGGGTTCTCATCAATCCAAAGAGTTTTTAACATCTTCAATTCTCTTAAATGCTCCAGTTCACTTAAGTTAGTAATTTCGTTTTTACGAAGGTACAGTTCTTCGAGTCGCATACAATTTTCCAGTGGCTTCAAGCATTTCACCTTATTCATGCTAAGAATTACAACACTTTTAAATTAGACGAAACTTTAATTAATGATCGTAAATTAAATGTATCTTAATCAGTGGATTATTATCTTAATTAACAGATTAAATGACTTAATGTAATGGATTATATATCTGATATACGGTATATCTGAATCAATCAATTATATGTCTCATCCGATGGATTATGTATCTAACAGTAAATTATATGCCTTGACCATTGAATTATATCACTGCCCATCTCACTTTTACTTTTTCAGTTCTAAATATCAAACAATCCTTATAGCAGCGCATTTTAAATTTCCTGCCGATAGTGAAAGAAAATTAATTGAGAGAAAAACCACCTCAGAGAAAGGATTTGCAAATTAATCATCTGAGAGCAAAGGCCGATGTCATCTATATCACAACCCCTGAAAAAATTTTGTATAACATTCTATGCCTAGTAGATAAGGTAAATTATTTGATGGTAGTATCATGTAAACACGTAATATTTCACGTTTTCCATTTGTGCTATAATAAACAGCCGTAAAATTGATCAGACATTTGTCTAACATAAAAATACTTCAGTACAAGTATGACGTGGAAAAAAATAGTAATAAATTTGAATGAAAAATTATACACTAATTATGAGTCTGTCATTCATATATATATATATACATTTTGTACATACATAGTTTGACGAAATAATATTGATTGGCCCAAAAATCATACCGAAATATCGATCAGAGCATCGGGCCAAGCAATTGGCTTGGTAGACATGTTACTGACTAAAGATAAAAGTTACCATAAATTTAGTTTTCGAACAGATTCGACAGTAATTTTGGTACGGCTATAAACGATTGATTCCGTTAATCGAACCATATTGATGCTAGTTGTCACTGCCACTGGTTATAGATGAAAGTCGAGAATAGAGGAAGTAGCAACAGATGGTGATAGTGCTTAGATATCTGTCAAGCCAATTTTATTTGGCTCGATACATCACTATTCTTCCAGGCTCCACTGCCATCAGTCATTTGTTGCGTTGTGATATCATCAGAACTTTATTCCGAAGTAATGGGTATGCGAAGCTAATTTTTTCGTTTCATTACAAAGAATTATTTAGCGCTAATTGGTTTTATCACGAACAAATATTTGGAGTTATTGATTTAATTACGAAGAAATACTTGGAGTTGACTGGTTTAATCATAATGAGATTTTTTTTTTAGCTAGAATTTATTTCTGTTAAATCTGTGAAAATCATTTATCTGTCATAGGCTTCTCTTCATTCTATCCAGTGAATTTTTCTCTCTACATAACGGAGGGTTAAAAAAAAAGAACATATAGAGGGGCATAAAAATAATAGCTTACTAATCCATTTACTGGTTCGAATATTGATGTCTCTCTGGTTTATGAATATTTTATCAAGGTAATTCTGGCAAAAAAATTCATGTCAAAAAGTTTCAATGCTATATATTTTGGTGTTAATATAAAATGGCCACGATATCATACTTTAGTTCCTTTTCTCGTGACTTGACTTCAGGTGACACACAACACATATCCAATTTTATCGCCGTGTCCAACACTCATTTCTATCATTGGGCACAAGCATCCTCATACCTCAGAGGAGTTCAAACACTTTTTGGCTGCAACAGTCACTACTACCAAATAACAAATTTTCAATTGCGGGAACTTGGATTGATGCCAATTTTTTCTGTTCGTCAGTTTCCTGAATGTTCTGTTGGTTGTATGGGTGTGTTTGTGTGTGTGTGTTTTTGATTAAAAAAGATATTTTTATGTTTTGAATTCATCGTCCCTTTTCTGTTAATTATTATGGAATATGAATTTGAAAACATTCATTACTATACATAGAGTTGAAATTTGTAACATCGTGACATTGTTATATGATTACACTTATCCATTTACTTACGATTTCATTATAAATCGGGACAAAATCGATTCTGCTTTATATTTTCATCCCGCAGGTTCATTTTTATCCTATTTTTTCTTCCTGAAATTTAATGATTGTTTTTGTTTTGAGGTGGCGATGAGAAATGGAGTTGTCAAGATACGTAGTCGTTTACGTAGACGATGTGTCGTTTCCCTAAACGATAGTCAGATCAGTCCCAGCGAGGAAGAAGCACCGGTTGTCAAGAAAGGTTTGATACGGTTGTATAGATACATATATCTGAGACTTTCACATTGTAAACTTGACATATGCAATGCGTGTTATGTCTCAAAGTGTTATGTTTCTTTAGTATCTGTTAGAATTGAGGTTCTTTTATCTTTGCATTCTGTAAGTCTCAGATATATTTGCATTATGTAAAAATTTTAGGCAAGCTCATTAAAATGTGTACAAGCATTAAGAACATGAACAAGAACAACAAGAACGCATTATGAGATTTCAGATTCTTTATTCGCTGTTTTATAATATTGATGAATGATAGAAAAGATTTCCGGTTATCTTAACTACTTTAATGCTATACCACTAGTCAATTTTTAGAAGCAATTAGAAAAGTCAGTCCACAGCGTTCATCACGTTCGTCTCGAAGTGAAGTTACCGGAGATCTCGATAACTTTTCTCAACGTCACCATTTCCCAACAGGTTGATCTCATAGTATTTTCTAATGATTACTCAGTTAATTTTTGCTCGTAGTAAAATTTGATTCTTATTTAACCATTACTTTGTTATCTTTTTTAGTTAACAACTTATACTTAGTCAACTTTCTCGCTTTATAAAATTTTATAAATGATCCGGACTTTAAGAATTGGCGGTTTTTTTTCTGTCAGATTTCTATGTACAGAAGCGTCATTAATGCTTATATCTTTTTTCAGACTTTGCAGATGACAGAGAAGTTTCAGACAGTGGGGAATATCTGGCAAAACGGAAATTTTATATCGTCGCTGATGGTGAGTGAGTGGGAAATAACGATGTGTCTTTATTTTTAAATTGGGGACACTATTTGTGGAATTTCAATTGAACTTTTTTTATTGCTTAGTCTTTTTTCTTTAGTATAATATTTTAGGCGGAATTCCATCAGAATTGTATAGGACGGATTTGTTACATAGGATGAAGCAAGAAGAAGATAGCGATGCATCTTCAGATGATGAAACTACATTTGTACCAATGAGTGATCGTTGGAAAGAGGAATGGAACCATGGAGTCCAGGTGATATTTCATTGAAATTTCTTGCAGTTTATTTACTCTCTCGTTTTAAACATTGCTATTGTTTGATATAATGCAGGTTCCATTGTCCAAGAAATTACCGGATTTTGTTGTTCACCATTCTCCATGCTCTTCTTCTACCACTTCACAGTTAATGTCACGAGCTTCTTCGAAAAGGTAAATTTCCTGCATATTTTTATGATTTGATTTGATAATTTTTAATTATTTTTACTTCGCAATACACTGTTCCCTCATTCGCGTTTGATTATCTGAAGGAATGATTTATTGATCTCAGTCCACGATCGTCGATATATTGGTCATAAGCATAAACGTATAGTTATGCCGAGATTGCGTAATTATCAAACAGATCGATTTGATCGTGTATTTCTATGTAAATTAAACGAAAAACGCGCAGATGGCGGGTTGCGACCAATCAGTGAAAAGACTTTTGGTGAAGTTATGGATAAGTTGGAGGTTTCTTGTTGCCAGGTACTGCTCTTATTGAAACGACTAACTGATTTAGTCTTTACACACCGGTTTTGAAAGGTTCCATGAGATTTTTCGGAATTGAGTTTTGTGTCAGGTGGTAAAATTCCAGTATGTTGGAATTTTTTAGGCAATACTTAACGATCTCTTATCACCCGTTGTCTCTCCTACAGCCTCCATAGAGACCGAATTTGAAGAAAATGTATGCTGTGATATATGTCGTCAGGTCAGTTTGCTTCTGAATTTTTGTTCTTTCTGTTTGTCTGCAAATTATTGGATTGGTTTTACAGGCAAAGGTGCCATCCCACAAAACTTTCGTGATATTTATAATAAATGCGTACACCTAGTAAAAATGATGTTACTTCCTGAACATATTTTTCAGCCAGACTGTGAGGAAGATGATAAAATTATATTCTGTGATGGCTGCAACGTAAGTGTACATCAGTCTTGTTATGGACTCGATTCTGTACCATCAGATGAGTGGCTTTGTCAAAAGTGCATTATTCTTGGATGCAATGTAATGTTTTTACTGTTTAAGAGAAAGTTAAATAGAAATTCCAAATGAAGATAACAAATAAGCGTGAGAGATATCAGTGATCGCTAATTGTCATAGTTACACTGATGGATAAGTTTTTTTCGCATCATTCTGTATGTGCATAATGTGAAATATTCTAAGCTAAAATTTTAAGGCGCTTCCTCCGTGCGTGCTATGCCCACTTACCGGCGGCGCAATGAAGTGTACGAAAGAAGGTGACACGTGGGCACATGTTGCTTGTGCACTTTGGATTTACGAAGTCCGTTTTACGGACGTCGTTCATCGTGAACCAATTGCGAATATTTGCGATATACCTTATGGACGGTGGATGCTGAGGTAAAGTGATGTTTAGAAATTGATGGGTACTTTATTTGTCATATGTGTTACGAGTTCCAATTGAAACATTTGTTATATCGTTCTTACAATGACGTACTTGTAGTAGAGTTGTAGAGATTTCCTTCATATTATGTAATTCTATTTTAGTTGTTCATAGCAACATAATTTAGATGTTCAGTATGTGGTACGAAGCAAGGCGCTTGTATTCAGTGCTCCGTAGAAACATGTACAGCGGCTTTCCATGTCTGCTGTGCACTTCGCAGTGGACAAGTAAGTTTAAATACATATTTATTTAGTAGCCTTTGAAATGGATGAGTTAACTGTTATTAGTATTCCTTGCTTCCTAAAAAAGTAATTTGATTTCAAAAGTGTTAGAAATAGAAAATAATGTGTTTAATGTACCCTGGATTCAGTATTTGGTTTGCACAGTTTCCAGTATGATCCATTCCTTCTAAAGAAAATTTGAGGAAGGGTTCCTGTAATGTTATATACCATTTCCTCGAGATTGGATGTATTGCGTGAAATGCTGTTTTTCTATCTGCTTTGCTACTGATTATTTTTTGTTTAATTTCAAAAAAAGACTTTTGGTTTCAGATAATGCATGTAGAACATGACAGCGATGATTTTAACGAGGATAACGATGATGATGATGATGATGGCAGTGATAATGTTCGCATGGTTAGCCTTTGCAGGCAGCATTCACTGGAGAAAATGTATCATTCCCAGTTGAAATTTTGCAAGCTAGATGTTCCATGTGCAACGACATTAACGGTATTTGACCAAAAGAATTTATTCAGTTACTTGTTCAATTATTTTTTCGTTGTATTTAACGCGAAATGTAATATTATATTACCGTTGAATTCAGAATTCAGTGCTGTTATCAAAGTTTCAGTTGCAAGAAATGAGACGGGTGTTTTTCTTGTACGTGACTGTGGAAGGTATCGCAAGTATGTTATCACTTAGTGAGGATGTTGTTTCGGATATTTATGAATACTGGAAATTGCGCCGCATTGATAACGGATATAAACCATTATTAAGTGACAGATCTGAAGTTGAGCGGCAAATAGCTTTTCGTCTGCGGTCCTCCCCCAGTGCTGTTGTTCCTGGTAGACAGCGAAACGAAGCAATAATACGCCAAAATTTGGAAAAGGTCGATATTTTGTTGGAATATTTTGATTATCTGTGATTGGTTGTTTTTGTGTTTTATACCTTTTTTTTTATGAGGATTGTCTCGTAACAAGGAGCTGATTATAACTTTTGTAAATTCTATTGTTAGTTACCCATTATTTGTTGTTATTATTGCATACACGATCATACTGACCTTACTCATATGCAAGTATTATGTTGGTCTGCACATAATGGAGCATACTATCATATGTACTTCCTTTTAATAATATTTCCAAAAAGTGATTCGTTTTACTGATGAAGGTGATGTGATTTTTTAATAATGCTCACATATTACAGGTGCGAAACTTATGTTATATGGTGGAAAAACGAGAGAAGACTAAATTATGTGCCTTACAGTGCTGGATTGACACATACAAATGTGTTTATCAGATGTTAACTGTGAAGAATATTCCATATGGGACTAGAGCCTTAAAACGATTCGTTCATGCGGTGAGCTCAATGCAGCAAACATCTTTAGATCCAACTAATGTTATAACTGAATCGGAAAGTTCCTCCCATTCCTCGTTTTCGAAGCCGAATTCTTCATCCACATCATCATCGCGGAAGCAACAGTCAGCAAGTAGTCGCATTCGCGAAAGAAATGGATTGTCGCATCATTTGCGAAGGCATGCTATGCAACAGGTCCTAGTGGCAGCAGACAAATTTATCAAGAATTCTAGAGAGTCCTTCACCCCGGGTCATTACAGTTTGCGGGCACAATCTTGATTGAGATATTTTCTTCTCTTTGCTTCTTTATTTGTGAGAGTTTTGCAGTGATCTAAATGGGTTTTATCGTGATTTCTGTGATATAAAGTAAGAAAAGAGGTGGTATAATCTGAAATATTAATATGAAGCGACAGAATGAAAGTATTTCATTGTAAAATTTTTGTGGTTTTAGGAAACTAAGTTTCACTATTTGTTCATTTTTGTGTATAAAGTCATTTTTGCGCATTTGTTTAAAATTTTTGATTTCAAATAAATTACTGTTCTTACTATACTATACTTTTATGCCGGTTCATAACACAGTAAAGGGGTGAATTTCTAAAGTTAGCTTTTTTTATCGAAATGTTGAAGTAACCTGTAACTGGCTTAGCTATTTCTTTGCCGTATATTATAGAATGCCGTAATTGTCGACTGAGTTTGTTTTTGTCGTGGAATCTTTGAACTGCAAATTTTTTATTATGGTAAGTGCGAATGAAATTTCGAAATGTCGAAGAGATGGTTTTTGTGTTTGTATCAGAGATTTTGAGCTTTACACTATATATATGAACTTTTTGGGAATACACTACTTGTTTATAATTTATAGCCTTGAAAATAAATGTGAAGTTTCGAAGCGTCGTAGAAGCCATATCCAGCATCATAGAAGCTATAGGTTTTAGATTTCAAATGTGCAAAAATTTTAGATTGCGGGCTTGCAATTTATTGTTAAGTGAATATCCCTAGACGTAATCGCTCAATTGAATTACCTATTTATCTTAACATCTGTAAAAATGCTTTTTATAAAAAATTTATCTTTATCTTGACCTGAAATAAGGTTTTGATAATATCTCGTAAAGAAAGAAAGTATTTATGTAGGTCAAACATTTTAGTTCGAAAAACTGACTTTCTTTTTAAATTAATCAGTTTTTTCTCCTGTAAATCTCATTTAAAAAAAGCTTGTTCAATTTAATAAAGTCTGTATATTTAAATCAAAAATCAAATTTTATTAGGTATGGAAAATAATCATAGGTTATTTATCGTTATAATTACCTAATTACCATTGCAAGTTATGTAAGCATAAAATTTGCAATTTTTGATTCCTTATTATAGATCAATTCTAAAAATCACTATTAAGTAAAATTTTATTTTCCCATTTGAATTCATTTTTCCATCAAAAATTTATCCATCGATTTTTTTTTTTCTAGAAATAACTGGTGCTGCAATTTCAAATACTGAATTGGATTTTGATATTGCAACGTAGTGAAATTTCTTCTTTGAATTACAAAATAATTTTGATTTCAGTTGTTTTTTTTAGGAATTAAATTATTAAAATTCAAAAGATTGCATTCTCACTTTCCATTCCATTCTATTCCAAAGTGAAATAGAATAAACTTAAATTTTTTGATTAGTATTTGAGTAATTCTCATGAATTGTTTCATATAGTCATTCGATTAATTGTATTCTTTATTATGTCGTATGTTGAAATGGTTTATGAAGTAATAAACTGCCAAATGTATGATCGATAAAATCAATCGCAAAATATATTCGGATTTATGAATTCGAAACATTTGATTCAAGAATATTTAAACTGATTACGAAATTAAAAAACTACAGATCCTTACTAACATTAAAATTTATACACTGGAGAAACTGAAATGATTGCAGTTTAATTCAAAAAGGATTGAAATTAAATTTATGCATAATAGGCAATTACTATTTATCACATGATTTAATTTTAATCTTTTTTGAATTAAATTACTATCCAGGATAAAAAGGAAAAGTTTTATACACGATATATGCAATAATATTACTATTTAAAAAATGATATACATGGTTAGTAGCCGGAATATTTTATACATTACAATCAAAAAATTTTATAAAATTGCTTGAAAAAATGAAAAATTAATAGAAAAGGTATGAAACTAAAAAGAACTTTAAAAAAATGCTTTTTTGCTTTTCTATTCAAAAAATTTTTGATAAAATAAATTTGAAGTAAATTTTTTTTATTTCTTGTAAAAAAAAAGGAAATGAAGAAAAAGAAAAAGGGCAGGGATACGGTGATGGTTAATGACATCGTATGATTTTAATAATCAATCATTGATCATTTTCGATAGATTCTGATTGGTTCCTTTCGGTTCAGAAAATTGACAGTGGCAAAAAACCGAGAGAATACGAATTTTTTCTCCAATCAATTTTAAAAATTAGTTTTTTTTCTTTCAAATTTCCTCTTTTGTCCAATTTTTCTTTTTCATTTTCTTTTTTTTTTCATATACATCTGTTTATTTTAAAAGATACGGTATTTTCCTTCATTGTTGCAATGTTAGTTTGCAAGAAAAATTGAATCAGGAAGAAAATCAGAAACATTGCTTTGCTAATGCGAATCATTGAAATTCGAAAAACTTTTTCGAGTTTGTCTAAAAATGAAAATTTAATTTAACACTTCTTTTTTTTTGTTCTGAAAACTGACTAATGCTCATTTTCGTGAGAATACTATGGAAATATCTGTTATTGTAACATTTTTTTCCCATTTTCTAGCTTTGCTAAAATTTCAATTAATGAACTTTGTTGGCAGAAAATGTTCGATTTCCAATTACTTTATTTTTGGTTCTATAAAAACCGGCAAAATATGGTTTAATTAGAAGTAAATTTGCATGACATCAGAAAATACTGAATAACATTAAAAAAAAAGAAATCAAAAATTCTTTAAATATTATTTCATGAAATTTTAATCACACTGCTTCATTTGTTTTTTTTTTTCTTTCCAATAATCCCTCTGTCTCTCTCTCTCTTTTTATTTTATATATTTAATGAAAATTTAAAATTTTTTTTTAATAAATTATAAAATTTTTAAAATTTTTTTTTTTTTTTTTTTTTTTTTTTTTTTTTTTTTTTTTTCAAAATAACAAAATCTTTGCTGTGTGTTATTCATACAATTTCAATCCTTTCTTTCTTTTTTTTTTTCTTTTTTTTTTTTTTTTTTTTTAAAAATTATTATTTTTTTTATTTATTAATAAAAAAAAAAATTTTTTTTTTTTTTAAAATAAAAAACTTTTTATAATA
>PQVD01001482.1:0-13396 GCA_003012265.1 Setaria equina
TCCTCACAATCCTATCCTCCCTCATTCTGAAAACTTCCTCACAATCCTATCCTCCCTCATTCTGAAAACTCATCAATGAAACATTTTAGAAGAGAAAACAAAGAAAATCATTGAAAAGAAATTTTTGCCTATCATTAAACCAGTTTAACAATTCAAACAACTTCTTTTTAAAAAAAATACCTACAATACGGTCTCCGAAACTACACCACAAAACGCACCATAATGTACTTCATTACGCCCATATTACAAAGTATTTGTCATGTATGGGAACAAATTTGCCACTTTAAAGAACAAAAATCACCGGCAGTTCTAATTGAAACAATCATCACAAAGCCAACGTTTCAACACTTTACGAGCATGTTTAAGAACGAAAAACAGAATTTAAAATAAGACAAAGAAGCTAAACAAAACAAGTCATGTTTAAAAATAAGTCTCTTTTCAACCGAAAATTCGGAGAACTACTTAAGAAAATCTCAAGACCCGTAATATATGGTGTGGATTCATGAACCAGGCTGGAAATGAGTGTGCAAAAAATCCAAACCGCTTTCAAATCCAAGCAAAAGTAGTAAGCAAACATTCATAAATATTCATAAAACAATGAACAAACAAAAATTAGAAATTATTTATGAATGAACAGAAGTGATAGCAATCTGAACGGAACTGACACATGTATTTTCATAAAAACTATCTAAATGACACGGTAAGGTGGTGAAACACAACAGCAGGATGCTAAAACGACAGGATAAATAAGAAAAATTGCTAATCCAGAGGTGTTTCCTCTTTGGAAATTTGCACAAACTAAATTTCACCGACAGGATTAAAAATAAAAAAGCGGAAATCCACCGGCCTGAAATAGAAATGATGCTTAGTGGAATGATCGGAAGTGGAACAATATATCGCATCATTTCAGGTCTCTTCATTTTCTTGAAAATTTGTTTCATGTTATATCGGCTATATGATCTTTCATCGGGCATGTGGAAAGAAATGAAAATGAGAACGAAAAAATAAACAGATCAATATGAAGCCAATAAATAGCTGAAACGACTGTCAACCACAGAAGTGAACTGTGGTCAGAAAGTACTTTCAAGATATAACAGCAAAGCTTCGGGTATCCAAGGAAAAACCATCATCAGATCACAGCAAAATCCTGATTGAATAGAAAAGTATTGGCAAAAAGCCATAGTATCAGGCTATATGTGATGGTGAAAATTTTGCAAGGGGAGTGAAATCCCAGATACTACTCAACAAGCATTTCCAAATAGTAATAAATATCGTAAATATTTTAAGAAGCAAAAGAGACCAAACACTGCTGCAAAAATGAAAAATAAATTTTTGTGGAACAATAATAAGCGGAGAGATGAAAATACAATAAATGAAGAGACAATCAGTCAACATAGCAACAAACTCATCCCATAATAGAATAATTTGAAAACTTTGATTCAGAGCAAATTCAATATATTGAAAGTGAAATCGGCTCCTACACTGATTGTCTATTCACAAGTGTATTACAGTTCGTTTCATTCTCTTCCCAACATCATTAACAGGTGAATGTATTCCATCACTGAACCAAAAAAAACGAACGTATACTTCTGACAACAGTCAAACTGTTGTTGACCAATGACCACTATGGTATATGCCTAAAATATATAAATATCACAGTCGCTCATCGCTCAACTTCAACCATAAATTTTAAACACTTATGGACCATGTACTTCTGAAGAATAACGAACCTAACACATATGTCAAATATTCGAAGAACTATGCCGTAAACTTAGTAGTAGTGATTTATGGGTAGTGCTGATATGTTTAAAACAAAAAATTTTTTCCACAAATTCCTTTGAAACATACCGTTCTGCGGAATATTAATAAGAAAAGGATAGCGAAGAGAAACACATACAATGTGTTAAAATGACTGGAATGAATGGATGTGTGTATATGTAGAGAAGAAGGAAACCAACACCACTACAACTCCCTTAATTTATAAAAAAAAGCTGATAAAGCAGTGAGCATTAACAATACCAGTGTAAAAGACGAAATGCAGATCCAAGAGCATTTATTAAAAATTCACTTCTTTTTCCTCCCGAACGAGAATAAACCCCTTTTCTTCTTTTTACTTTCTTTCGATTGATTCAGCTGCAAAACTTGACTTAACAACACGATACCTTATCATTTACTTCGTATATGATGTATTTAGATGTAATTTATCATATATTGTATGCTTAAGATCTAGACTTGGATAAATAAATAGTCGCTATAAAAGATGAAATCAGGAATCTTTACAATAAACTCTGGCTACATCCGTTCTTATGTGCAACACAGTATTTTGTGCTCATGACAATGACGTGCTTTACTGAATTTTCAAAAGTATCAAGTAGCGAATTCTACAAATACAACACCTCACCTCGTCATCAGACAGTGCCAGTTCCGAACTTCGTGCTGCAGTATCATTTCCTGAAAGTCCAACAAAATATTTGCGATAGCAGCTTTATGCTGCAGTGATATGCAATTCATATAATGCATGCCGCCCATGTACTCCCAAAATCGAAAGAATATTATTTAGAGTCATAGGTGTGGAGGTGCTGTAAAATTCAGGAAGGACATGCGAATGTATGCCAAAAAAGTGAACAAAATAACCATGTAGATATAAAATGATAGCACCTGATTTGCACACAAGTAGTAACACATCCCATCATACAGTGCAAAGAATCATATCTTTTAGATCACTCAGAAAACAGGAAAAAAGAAAGGAAGTCGAAAAAAAACATACTTTTGAAAAACAAATTTTTACGCAATGAAGCAAAACGATCCGATTTACTACGTGTGAATTTTGTTCCTGATGGCAACGTTTTTGGTCGCTCCAGTTGTACTGCTTCACCATCAGGCGAATAACCGTGTGACGAGCGACCCAAAATAAAGACAAACAAACAACCATGCGATCAAAAAACAAACAATATCTACAACAGAACCATAGGCAAGACCAATAACTCCAACCGATCTTCAGTCCTAACATAGTTTCCAACATCAAAAATTCCGAATAGCTTCCTCTCTCAAGCACTTCTTTAATTCCGGTGAATCTCGATGAATAACATGACTGCTTGAAAATCCTGATTTCTTCTATCGGTTTGTTTCGAAATTTAACAAATGAAACTCCTAATACCGCTAACATTTCTCAAATTATTCACATCTGCGTTTGCAAGGAGAAAAATATCATGCAAAATGCAAACCCATGCAACAAAATATACATATAAATATATACTTCATCTGTGCTATCAAAAACCAGTTAAAAAGACGTTTTCCGCAAAACGGCACATTTTGTACATTAATTACGGTATTATGCTAATTTATTTCTGAAAATAAAACCCTGAATCCTGACCTTCTTGCCATTCCAAAGTCCAATTTGGAAAATTTTGACTCAGTGAGAACTGCAGAAAGACGAGCGCTATTTTACATTTCCTACCATTAATGCTACTGGATGTTACGGGACCTATTTCACATACCATTTTTAAAATTATGGAAAAAAAATGCCGGAAAAAAGCAAGAAACAAGCACTGACGATAAGGAAGTGTTGATGACACAAAGGGCGAACTGCGTACAAAACGACTCTGTGGTGAATCAGACTCATCGAAAGTGGTTTCCAACGTAAGACGACCAACTGCAACCTCATTAAAAATCACCAAATGTATTTTCTACATTAGTAAGGATGCAAGAATTTTCACTGAGATAGCAAAGGTGTAAATCCCATTCTTATCTTCTTAAAAATTGCTAAAATTCCAAACTCATGATCTACGAAATAAATAATGTCATGTCACGCCATGCATAAGGCAGGTAGGAACTAAATAAATTTAGTAACTACGATAAATTTAAGATTTTCGCCTTTTCTAATATTAAACAGTGATGCTGTCCACTATCAACAATACCACAACGAGATGTCACTACTATCTGCATTGCACTGTTCTCGGGGAAAAGCATATAATTATGCAATCATGCGTCCAAAGCACAATATATAAAACATGCATGGTCCAGTTCTCATAATAACCACTAACCTCTATCGGTATCAGGTTGCGTAAAAGGTGGTGAATGAGTGCCAGTAGACAAATCTGCAGCAGCTACTTCCTCGTCAATTGAAGCAGATGCCATACCACTAAATGTAGGACGTGTACGGTGTTCTCGAGCACCTTGCATCAAAGATACCGTTTCTGAAATTATAAATCAGCAAAATACTTTATGACGTAACTAACTAGTAGTATTGATAACATAAAAAGACTGAATCTATCAAACTGAAATGCAAATAATATCATACAAATTAGGTTCTATATTTACTCACGAACAGATTCTGCTCATAGGCAGAAAGGATAACAATAAAACAAAACGAACCAACAGAGGGACTGTCGTTTTCATACAATGGTGGGCTGGATGTAGTGCGGTCAGTACTATCAGCAGCAGAACTTGGTCTAGGAGTTTTTGCCTCAACTTCTTTCATATACTTCTGAATATCTTCGTCTGTTTCACTAGCGAATGGATTTGGTGCATAGAGCTGCCGGTAAACCTGCAACAGTGATGTATCCATGTATCAAATGCCATGAAAATCAAAATAACTTTTCCAAATCAATCAGTGCAACGAATGCTATAGCTGCAGATATACATGCTGAATACGGTGGTCCTGAGACGCAGTCTAACTACGACTTTTTTACCGCAGCAATGATGATATACGCTTTGAGAGTTAGAATTACCGGGGCTGCTAGCATCAGATTTGCCTTCTTCCTTGCTAACAGGTTTAAATTGTACTATTCTGATAATCGACCTTAAAGAGAACAGTCTTCCTATTTTTTGTCACTAACTCCTCATTTCGAAAATAGGTAATTTGAGTGCCTGTTGTTTTTCTTGGAATTCTCAGAGTTAAATATACTTTAAAAAAAAAAAAAAAAAAAAAAAAAACACTACATCTCCCCCTTTAAAAAAAAAAAAAAACTCTACATCTCCCCCTTTGGTTTTTATGAAAATTGTAAGACCTGATCACACTACTAATTTCAGCGACAAGAATTCAAAGATATACCTGCGCATTGTGCTGGTGCTGCCGATCGATTATACCTTTACTGGCAGTACCGATAATAACCACGCGATCCGCCTGACCCATATCACTGGTTTCTACATCCTACATGACAAGATCAATTACTTAATAAAAGCTAACTCAAAGTGTTAAGTTACCCAATAAATTATATAAGTAAATAGAAACTATTACCTGACAAAACTAATTCTCCATAAAGCTCAGAAAATGAAATTAACAATTTCATACCAGCTCTCCAAAATATCAATAGAAAAAGTTCCCAAAATAGTAATTAATCTCAAAATATTTTAGAATATTAAAAAAACACACCGCCCGTATCTGTGCAATCTCTTCATAAGTAACCCCATCCAAAATTTGGGACTGTGGACCCGCCGAAGTTGTGCCCAATCGACGATTTTCTTTGATTGCTTTCTGCTTTTCTTTGAATTCCTTTGGATTGGCAGAGAAAGGACTGAACTGGTGTGGCGATGAGATTTTTACTGGTGTTCCACTTTGAGACGGTGAACCGACATCTTGCACCCACTATAATGAAACTTTTTTTCAGCTAGTCAAGGGACAAATCACACCACATATGCCACGATACAGAAAGAAAAAATACTAAAGATGGATCAAGGAAGGATTTTTTTTAGAATAAGAAATCAACAGCAATATTCTAGTACTTGACCAAAAAAATAAATTCTTCCACTTACTCACCAAATCAACAATAAAAATGAAAAACATTTGAAATCCATGATTAGAGAAGATACCTTTGTAATCCGCTTCGGATTATTGGTCCCTGTTTCTAATATTTCGATTTTCTGATATGCATTAGGCGAATTCAACCACCGAGATCGCTCTTGCTCCTTACGCAACAATGCCATTTTATGCGCAGTCACCGATTCATAATCTGATTCATCCACCTCAAATACAAATCCTTTTTAGATTAGACAAAAATGAAATTAAAATTATTAACAGAAGCTGTGACTCCACATTACAAGAGCCGCCTCGAACACTTAGTTTCCAGAAAAGTTTGGGTCATAACGGATTTGGATTATTCATTTATGGAAGTCATAAGAAAACTAAATTATGGCTTTTAATTCCATGATCTAGGTTAAATTAAACTATACTTTATCAGTAATAATAATAGTTTCAAGCCAAAAAAAGATTGAAAAAATTATAAATTTCGTCTGGAAATTAAAGATAGGCTTCAAATACGAATTTCATCTCACAGTGCCAATCGACGAAGCACTAGGTGGAACAGCGACATCGTTTTGATTATTTGTGGATGAAGGGAGTGTCCTCGACCGTAGAAGGGGTTGTCGGTAGATATGACCCGTTCGATATCCCTGAAAACACCAATAAACGAAAAGCATGTCTTTAAGTAAAACTCAGTAAGTATAAAACGTCTTTAACTCGAATAATTGTGTAAACAAAAACATAAAAATTTGATTTTCTACCACAATTTAAATTTCGTTATACATAGGAGAACAGGATACGTACCGCGTTATCAAGCACACGCATCCATGCTTCCCATTCTAATTCACCAATCCTCCAGTTAATTTGTTTTCCCTCCGCATCTTTTGCACCACTACGATCAACACCACCACCTGAACATCAATCATTTATATATTTCCTAGACAAAATTTAAAGAAGAATCAGAAATAAAATGTGCAACAAAACCATCTACCTCCTTTTCTGGCTGTTTTATATACTCTTTCAACGGCCTTTTCATCAGGTATTACAAGATTTTCAATACCAGCTCTTGCAGCTCTAATCTAAAATAAATTTTAAAAAAACAATATACTTCATCTAATATAATATGCATCAATACATGATACTGCAGGATGGAAGCAAACCACACGGGACTATGGCAAACTCTACAATATGAAAGCTAACTGACTAAATAACAGAACCATAAAAATAGAAAAGAATCCGAACATAGAAGTGTTGTAATTAGATAGTATAGATGTCATACAATGTCGAATAACAATGGGAAATGAACTCCAATTAAACTTGCAATTAACTAAATTCGGGAGGTTCAGGGACACAGAGAATATAAAGTAACAATCATACAACCGCAAAAACAAAAATTGTAAATTTGAAATATTTCAATTCAAAAATCTAATAATATCGTCTTTTACTCATAACTTAACAGCTTTAAACATAAGAAATTGATTGAACCTGATGATCGCAAGCTGTAACTAAGTTTCTTATCACATATACCGCCTCTTCCACCGTTTCACAACATACCAAATATCCATTTGTGCGTAATATAAGGACCTGAAGTGTATTACTGCGGCATCTACACAAGATGAAGTTTCGCAATCTTGATAATTATCAAATAAAATTATCAAATAAGTTATTATCAAATATATAAAAAAGATTTTTGCAAACAAATAATCATGAAACTGTCCACATTTCTTGATATATGCACAATATACCTTTACATTCCATTTTGACTTTATAATGCAAATCAAGCAGAAGGTATAAAAATGGACCATACTTGAACCATAGTAACAGTAATGCATAAGCACTAAAGTGCACGAAGAATTACTTCAAAATTGAGCTAAAACATAAGGTCCAAAACCTAGTGCCAGGGAAAAAAAAACATGCACTATCAAGTCAAAACAACAACTTACAACAAGTGGCAGTCATGAATATAATGGAGAGTAAAAACAACATCAAATACTAAACAGTTATAAAAAATGTTTAAAATTCCAAAAACACTTCATTCAGAAAGCAGCAATAAAGTTCCAAAACCAAACACTACACATACTATAAACACAAGCAAAAATTTCAGATCCCACCAAAAATTAGCAGTTTTACACGAACTATTATCAGTAGTAGAATGCAACATTTACAGAACAAAAGGGTGGCAAAAATACAAGGGCAAAACCCCGTAAAACAAAAATGTGACATGCATATTGATTGTTAAATTCGATGCTTATCAAATTAAAACAGTTAATTTTTAGTCTTCCCATGTGGTCTGCAAACACCTTCCTATGATGTAAGAGTAGTTACTGTTAAGATCTTTATTAAATAAATACTCCAAGAGAAAAAATTAAACATGTCTACTTCAAGAGCGTTATTTTCTTCAGTATGATAATTCTGAAATGGAAATTTCTGAAGATGACGGAAATTAACTACAGCAGACGAAGCAATTCAGCAATGTCTTCTTTTCAAAAAATAACTAGATACTCCAAATAATTATTACTACTATTACTACCACTATTCATGTAAAGAACACAAAAAGCCAGGCGTGCCTGAGTCTCACAAGCGATGACCGTATTGAAAGCAAGATGGAGAGCATCCTCAACCGATTCACCACACGCTACAAATCCATGACTTCGTAATAACATCACCTAAAACTTCTCTTCAAACATTCTACCCCCAAATAAGCAAGCATCCCAGTAAGAAAAAAAAAAAAAAACATGCACGACAAGTAAATGACACATTCCAGACATAATATTTGGACACGTAGAAAAATTAAAACCTTCATATCCAGCTTGAATTATTACATAAATATCTATAACCAAATGCTCTTTCGATGATATTGATTATATTTCTTTATTTTGAATGAGTCAGTGACAAAAGGTAGACATTGCATGCATCCGCTTATGGTTAGCGTCTGATAAAATAAGACGGCTAGTCGTTTGCTAGTTAAGATCGTCAGCATACGCTCGGAAAGTTGAAGTCTAAGTTGTAAAGACTTGTCCAAAGCAAAATGCTTGGATTATCTGTGTCCGATATTATACGATATGGATGGAACGTTCCAACAATATCCTAAACGATGCCCCAAGGAGTGGCAAATTTGACCATAACGCTGGACATTAATTATTGCTCCATCATCAGAAACAAAAACAAAAACAATTTTTAAAACTCACATTTGTATCGCCAAGATCTTTAACGATTGATTCCATTTCAGACTCATCATCCAATATACCCTGAAAATTTTGCATGAAGGGCAAGCAATTTGATGCAATATCTCGATAGAGCGTGCATAGTGTAGAAAGTAAAAGATTTTCTTTGGTAAAAATGTGTAAGAGTATCGGGACATTTCAATTTCCAAATAACCCTGATAGAATAGTTTAAATATAACATTAAAACATTAGCTGTTCCACCGAAAATCACCAGGAATGAATAGTTCCAACTCAAATCGATCTGACGCATATGTAGAATAAAAAATACCTGATAGTCATGATAACCTACAGGACCAATGATCATTGCTTCCTGAGAGAGTGGTAAGAGACCACATTTCATCGATGATATTGCAGAAACAACAGCAGTATGCATATGCAACACGCACCTTACGTCAGGGCGTGCTTTATGGATTGCTGCGTGCAAGACATAGCCTGCCTAACAACGATTAGTTATCTGTTAGTTGATTAACGAGAAAATCATTAATTACCGACTACAACAACAATACAAAAATGGAGATGTAAGCAATAAAGAGGACATATACTTGATTAATCCCTAATTTGGTGGAACCACGATCAATAATTTCACCATTCACGTTGATTTTTATTAGCGAACTAGCTGTAATTTCATGGTACAATAACCCAAATGGGTTGATCAGCAACTCATCTGAATCCGGCAACTTCAGCTGAAAATTATTAAAAAATTCTCACTATTTTCATCAAATCACTGAGACGGTATCAACTATCGGTTAACAACAATCAAATGATTAACACCGTTTTGGTTTGATGTGTTTCATGATACAAGGGATTATCAATTATCAATATAAAAATAAAAAAATATCAATATAAAAAAAAAATAAAAAAAGCATCTAACAGTTACTTTAGCAATATAAAAATAAAAAAAAGCATCTAACAGTTACTAATAATTACTATTCAATTACGCATTCATTTTAGAAAAATCAAATTACCAACAAGACTATGGAACTTCCGCAAACTTTACTCTATTAGGAACATCTGAATACTTTTCTTCTTCCCATATCCATAATAAAAAAAATAAAAACCCTTACTGTTATGTGGTTGTAAATTCCCTGTGACCATTGAAAAAGATCCACTAGACGATATAGTGATGCTAATTTATTCCTGAACACTTTTTCAGCTCGCGTGTAATTATCGTTCCCTTTGAGATCGGCAATGGGTAACACGGCTCCAACTCCTTACAAATTGATCATATCATACGAGCAAACGATATGGAGGCTATGAAAATGTAAAGGGGTAAAAATAAAATTCCATTGTATAACTAATCGAGGAATCAAGTTTTCATAATTTTTAGTCCATAATTAAACGGAGTATCGTTGTTTTGCGATGTTCTAAAGGACCGTTTTTCGTTAATCACAGTACAAGGTACAACTATTCGCAGGAATTACCAATATTATGTAGACTGGATCCTGCAATTTGGCCATGAGGAAGAGTAAGTTCGGAAAGTCGCTGCAATGTTTTCAAGTGATCCGGGTCACTTTTGTGACTTTCACTCTCTTGTTTGATTAATTCCTCCAGTTCCCTGCAGAAACTTTTCGATTCTAAGACTTCTTGCACCCGTTTTCGCCTTTCCATTTCAGACAAATCTTCCTAAAAGTAATTGTAGTACTATCTTGCTTCAGCAACAGTAGCACTAAAATTATCCATCCTATTGTCAAATCAGAGATGAAAAGGCTTTTATACAGATGCATACAAACAAGTATGAACATTCACTCATGAACAAAACTCTTCCAAAAAGTACGTTAAACTAAAGTCCAAAGATTTCATTAAATTTAACTTCCACTAGAATGTCAATAATAAATAAATTGAATTTGAACGAAACATACAACGTTACCTAATGATGAATGATAAATTATTCTCACAAATTAAATTATCGGTGGCAGGGGAAAAAGTAAGACCTTAATAGCTGCTGGCCTTTGCAGCTCCTTGATGTATTCCGGGTCTTCCGGATCAAAATTGACAAACGACCTTTCAGTAGTCCCATTTGGTGCCCCATTCGTCTTGCCAGGCATGATGCCTAAAAAAATAAACGAAAGAAAAGGTATCTAGACGAAACTAAGTTACACGAATTTCACGTAACATGAATTTTATCAGCATTAAAAAATATGATTACAAACACTTTTCCGCTGCAGTCAGGATATAAAGTATTATGGAAATTCAAATCATCTAAATTTCGCTTGCAAATTATTTAAATTGAAACCATTAATCTCGATCCATCTAAGTTAAAATCACTGATTACCACCACCACAAAATACGAAATACAAATGACAAACACAAAAACGATGCAAAAGAACACTTCAATCTCTACGGCCCATGGAAAATTTCTTGCAAAACGTACCCCAAACCTCCCGACAATTAATTTTTGAACGCCCTGAAATTTTCGTTGTTATACTTTGACGAATCATCAAACCGATGTCATTTCGCGAAATCTGTCAATCTTCGAACTCTCTCCAAACACTACGCTATTTCCTCACATTTAATAATTATCAAATTACTCGACTATTGTGCAATTTACGCTCTACCACCTTACCAATCTCATGATTCTTTCGCCTTTCTAACACATCCAGCTTATTTTTTTCTGTCCTTAACCTCTAATTATAACGCACAAATCTTCAATCAGTCTTTTTTAATCCGTCCTCACAAATGCTCATTCTCATTGATTAACTGTTCCAGGTTTTGACCGGACATTCTGTTTTTCGGCTGCCAGTAATTCAAATCAAAATTGAATGTTGGATTTGACTAATTAACATGCAATGATAGTTAATTATCAGTGCAAAATGGTTACGGTTTTCTGTGGATCCAATTAACGGACAGGGAGAGAACTTATTTTTGTGAGATTTCTCATATTTCAAACGATATTATAAGCATCAACTTTAAGTAGTCCTAAAAGGCTCTAACAGTGGTGAAAATTATGAGTAACTGAGTGTCATAAAGCTAACTTCTGAAGTATCTAATTTGGTCGGCCATGTTCAGTGTACAATTGTATCTGTGAAGCAAGTGGACTTAAGCTCCAGATATTCCGCAAGAAACCGAAGAGTCATTTCAAAAAAAAAAAGGAAAAAAGATGAAAATGTGCTACATGTGGGCATATACTCTCCCCAATCTAGTAGTAATAATTTACCAATTGGGGCAGCTCTCCCGGGAATTCGTCATAACATGCTCGAAATTGTCTATTCCGTTCATCCCTAAAATATAAATCACTCTGTTTCACTCTTGATAACAATTTTTGGTTGCTCCATTACTCTAAGACATTTATACCACATGCTAGTCACAATTTGTATTTCAAATTATTGGCAATTCAAGTTACACATAAGCCAGATGTGAGACATTGGTCACTGTAGAATTTCCTACTATTCGGTATGACTGGTATCCTGAATAAGCCTTTTTTTTTTTTCAGGATAATTTCAGTTATAGAATTATATCCATAAAATAGGGAGGCAAGAAATACTAAGTGAAAACAACAAATGATGTTTGCAAAAACAGAATTAGAATAGGAAAAAATGAAACTGATGAATTTCTGAAACGTCAGGCTTTCTGCTAGAATACATCTCACACAAAATTAACTCATGATGACAACTCTTATGCAAACAAATGAATGCTTAAGAACTTATAGTGCCATTTTTTTTCTTTCATTTGATACAACAAGCATATCTTTAATGGCATATTAAAATGGATTTACACAAATTTATTTATTTTTATAAAATTTGATTGCATAAATTCCTCTGAAAATTTAATTTGCATAAAATTTCGAATTTAATAAACCTTCACAAATATAAGTATTATAAATGAATTTTTCTTTTTTTTTTTTTTTATAAATACACTACCACAGCAAATAAATTGATAAATATACAGAACCTAACAGAAATAAAACCACTGCCTAATTAGTCAGCGTAAGAACATTTGTGATGAATAGGTTTAAACTAAAAATGAAGAAAAAAAAAAAAAGTTCAGGGACTAAAGAGTCTAATAATACTAGAAAACATTGGGAAAGGCTTCCAAACTACCATCATAACTCTTCATCCGGAAAAACCAGTAATCGGTTAGTCGACACAAATGGTGATTAATCACTTCAATAGTTGGACAGACACTTAATAAACTTTTGTTTAACAATTGTTATCGATGGTATCAAATGATTTGTTATCGATGATATCAAATGATCAGATAGATAACTGAAAAGAATATCAACCAAAATATCCACAACAGCTTTTCAGAAGTTCTGAAATTTATGACTTATGCGATTTGTTTGAACTATACTATTATTGTTACACTAGTCTTAAATATGTCAAAATTCAATACCTCAAAACTATCCAATTCACATTTATCAAGCTCGTTAGATAACGATTAGGTTCAGGATATACCTATTTACTTACAAATACGTTTATTTTTCCAATGAACAATG